>JASDQU010438459.1:22633-55534 GCA_032191745.1 Picea mariana
CGCTCAACCTAATCCTAATATAACTCATCTTCCCCACCTCTACTACCCTCTCCCTACATGACACTTGTCCGACACTTTATACCCGTTATCCAATTAAAATCCTCCCCGTGACCGTTAGTTGTCGCGTAACGGTCTCATGCCATAACGAATATCATTGTGCGTATAAAAACCCCTCGTTTTCATCCCATTACATTGTTGGTTGAGTAAGAACCCATGAAGATCGCATCGATCTAAGTTGTCAAACTACCGCTGCCACCTCTCACCGTCAACATGCAAACTTTCTTCCAGTAATTATAGAATCACTATCCTTTTACTATTGATTCTTTAAATTATGGCTCCCAAGGTCAAGCCTGTCGATACCTATGAAAAACCAATGATTCCCCCTCCCATCGAACTGGACCATATTCCTCTGGAAAAAAGAGGCTACAAGGTCGCAGAACCAAGGTGCGAATTCGATTTCTTCAAGTTTCACTCCTAGCTGAAAGAAATTTTCCTTGGCCAGAGCGATGAAATTGGACTCTGGGAGTCAAATTTTCCCCTTTACATGTTTCCTCAGACTTATCCTTTCCTTGAATTTGTCCTCAGATGCCAAGCCAATTATCTACCAGGCCAAAGAGCCATTGCTTCTCCCACTAGTGAAATCATGTTCACAATTACCCTTGAGACAATTGACCAAATTCTACAGTTCCCCCAAAGTGAATCAACCACCCCGTTCTCCGTCGAAACCCTAAATGACATGTACCATAAATTAACCTTTCCCCAAAGAGCCCAGATTTTTTAGATTTTCCTCCCTGAAGATGCCCAATTACCCAAGAAAATCCCTCCATACCCCTCTTCCATTTTTACAATGAAAACAAACTAGATTATATCCATGATATCATGTCTGTTAGGTTATTATTCTGATGAATGGGTAGAGGAACCTATTTTAGGTTTTCTGTCCATATTTTCTACAGAATAAAAAAAATTCGTGAAGTTCAATTTCAGTCAATTCCTGGATGATAGCATTCATGATAAATTCCTTAAGTTTCCAACTGAAGGGATGTTCAAATATTCATCCATGTTGGTTTATATGCTCCTATTTTGTCAAGTAGATAGATTTCCTTTTGCACTTCAGAATTTAAATGAGTAAGGAATCCCACAATCAGTCATATTCTGGACCTCATTAGTGAGAAAGAACTCAATAGAATATAGCTTCAAGGATTTCATTGACCAATCCATCCATCCAGCTACTTGTTTGTTGAGCAGCAGCACAGAACCCAGGATTAGTGAAGAAATTCATAAGGTTTTGCACCTATCTGATAAGGCCAAGACAAGTGACTGGTATTTATACCAGAACTATACAGAAATCAGCGTGTATGGATGTGAGATTCCACCATACAAATTGCCTAAATACCTCCCAATGAGGATTTTTGCATTGGAGTATATAAGGAAAATGATAAATTTAGATGAAATTCATTTTGTAGCAGCCAAGAAGAAATCCCAATTTAGAATCAAAACTCAGACTGGGCCTTTTATTTGGAACAGTAGAGCAGCAGGTGGAGAAGCATACATCCTTTTGAAATAGATGAAGTTTCCTTTGATCTTCACTTGGTCATATGACCCATTCCAATATTCCTAAATTTTTGTAATTAGAGATTCAGTTAGTTTATATATCCCTCCAAAATATCATGAACATTTGTGACAGGATATTATGTAAATAATTGTATAATTACTTCTCCTTTCGAAGTATTGAAGGTTGATTTTTGCATCCAAGAAAGCTATTGTGTACCATTCAAGAAGAATCGACCAGTAATAAAAAAGACTCTTTCACAAGATTCTCGTGTTAGATTGTTGGTATGTACATCTCTCTTTGTTTATGATTTTCATTCTCTGTAATCATTTTATGTGTTCCCAATTCTAATTATTCAAAGAAGGTTAAAGAACAGAATTTATCTCAGTATACTTTGTTTCTGGTTTTTGAATGATTTTCATGTTTTTCAACTGAAATTAAGTAAAAGAATTCTTAACTGCTCCTTTTCTTGGTGGGATCTCCTCTCTTTTTTTTCCCTTTCACTTCATATAATTTTACTAGATCCAAACAATTTTACTACCTTTTCATGTGAAGAATATTTATAAAATCTAAAACGGATCCTTGTTCTAAAAGACAGACCCCATAGCCCAATGGAAATTTAAGCATTCAATCAGCCAAAAATTTCAAACAAACAAACAAATCCTAAACTATCATAACTAGCCTAATATTTTAACCAAACAAATCTAAATCCTATAGAGAGATCCCTCTCTGAAGCTGGCAGACCTAGATCCTAGCTTCCAAAGTGGTTTTGTTGTTACTTCTGTCTTTTCTTCTACAACCTCTGGAAATTATAGAGTGATAACACTACTTATACCTACTTAAAATTTAATTATGATAGAGTTTTATCCAACTCTTATGATTCATATTCTAGTGTTACCTCTTATGTCACTTGAGATGACAGAAGAGGTTTTACTATTGTGACTTCTTGTTTCTCTTTTTCCAATTTCTCAAGCAAGGCTTTATACTAGATTCCCTTGTCATTCAATTTCAACACGTGCTTGACCATTTTTTATTTTTCTTGTTTAACTGCCATAAGCTCCTTGGTTTATACATGTTTTATGGATGGAATATTATCCTTTTCTTTCATCATGTGTATATCTACATCATTTTCCTTCATAACAGATTTAACTAGTCCATGGTCATTTGGGTTTGCACCTAGAGCAATGATCTATTCTTGTAGCTCATTTATTTTAAGTTACTTTTCCTTATTTGACCATTTTTCTTGTTTCAATTGCTTCTCAACTTTCTTAACCAATGTCTCTAACTTATACTTACTAGCAGTATTTTTTAAGATATAACTGAAAACAATCTCTCATATCTGCCTACATATATCAATTTTGTCAGTAACATGAATATTATCTAATTTGTATGTCATATGGGAATCTTTATAATCATCTGCTAATTGAATCTTTTGTGGGTTGGGATCAAGAACAAAAAAATTTAATAACCCTCTTTCAAATACACAACAAAGAGTAAAATGGGATGTGTTTGGTCATGTTTCCATATCTGAGGGTAGATTTCCTTCCTGAATTCAAAATTTTATCTCTTGATATCCATGAAATGTTTGAGCATATTGTTGGACATGCATTTTGGATGCAATTTTGAGAAAAATCTTAAGTATGGAGGAGATGTGCAGTAGCATAGGAAAGAAGAGAAGGTGGGATCAAAGTGCGCAGTAAAGGCGCATTCAGGATTGAAGTACGCAGTAAAATCATACTTGGCGGCAAATAAGAAGATAAAGAGAATAAAGGAAGGAGATAAAGTGCGAAAAAAGGAAGGACGACAGTTGGGTATGAAAAAGAAGAGATACTCACAAAAGCAGGAAGAACAACAGTCTGAAATGTAAAAGAAACATACAGACGCAAAAGAAGGAAAAGCACACTCGAACAATGAGTCAACATGAATTGTAATGAGTCATAATGAGTTGTCATACGGTTTTTGGGATAAATGAATAGGGTTTTGAACCCTATATTCCATGTATAAACATACAATGGGTCAGGAAGAATATGAGTTGGTCATCATTGGTTGTTGTTAATTGTTGGTTGTCGATTGATGATGGACTAATGTTGAAAGAGAATAGACTGAGAAAAAGAGAGAGACTGTGTCTGAGGGTTTAGGGAGAGTTTGCAGAAAGAGAGGATTTCATTATAGAACATCTAGGTGGGATGGGGATTAATGTTGCTATGTATTCATTGTAGTGAAGTGCACAAGCCTGAGATGATTGAAGAAAGAATAATAGGGAATCCAATCATTGTGGACGTAGCCCAAGGATTGGGTGAACCATGTTAAATTTTGTGTCTCTATATGTTGTGTTAATGTCATTGCTTATGGATAATATGTGTATGCATGTTAAGGTAGATATGTTTATTATATGATTGATGTGTAGTAGTTACAAATGTTATGGTGAATTGTTTATGTTTTTATCTGCATCCTAAGCATATTGTATAAAGTAGTTTACTAATTACCGAAGGGAAAATAAACACAGAATATTGCACATAGGGTAAATAAGTAATAAAGAACATGTCGATGGAATCACATCCCCTCATACCTGCAGAAACTTGGTTCCTGTAGTCCCAGTAGGTACCTCAGGTGAGACTTTGCCTATATGTAGGTGTTGTCGAAAGGACCGGTATTTGAAGGGTTTTGTTGGTTAGGTAACTTGAACCTAGGGTCTTACAACTGTGTGCCAACAAATGGTTCTGTTGTTGGGACCCAAAATCTGTAGTTGAGGGAATGTTTTGGAGGCCGACTAAGAAAGAGATCATTGAATGGATAGAAGGGAAGGAATGAGAATTCGACCAAAAAGAGAATAGAAACCCTCGGATGAGCAATGAACAATGGATGCAAAGGTATGTGTACACAGAGCTGCATGAGATTTTCTTTGGTGAATTTGCAATTCTTTTGATTGAATGGTTGGAAAGGTTAGTGGATAATACTGGAAGATATCGAACAGTTGCGCCAAGGAACTTGACTCCTAAGTTGGTAAGACAATTGAATTTTGTAAGTAATAAGACTTCCTGCGCAGTTTATATTTGGTTGAATAACATATTGGTGGGTTATATCACAAAAATTGCAATAGATTGTACTCAGTCATATAGTGTCACAAAAAGGGGTTTATTTAAGGGTCCATGTGGAAGTTTTATGAAATCATTGGGTATCTGGATAAATATGTTGTTGTGTGATAAATGTGTGATGACAATAGAATTTGATTGCTAAGGGGATTCATGCACATAGGGGAACTGGGGGCTGAACAGGGAATAGTCTGAAGGTAGGAAGGTTTGAAGGAAAAGATGAATAAGAAAAGGAGGGACTGAGGATGCAAAGAGACAAAGAAGGTATCTCAGAAGGAGAAGATGATTTTTTAGCACTTCACAGTGGAAGAAGGTACAAGAGGTTGAATAATGGGGCTGGGAAAGGAGATATGTGTAGCGAGTATGAGTGGAGAGGACCTTTCGCAGTAGTCCAAATTGTAGAGGTACCATGCATAGAAGAAGAGGAAGAAGAGTCTCAGTTCAATCCCATAATAGAAGAACTGATAATCCCTACTCAATATGGATCCTACGTTGAATCCATGACCCCATGTACGTCACCAAGATCTAAAGTAACAGTTTCGGATTTGTCAAAATCACTTATAGCCAGTAGAGGAAGCCAAAATAATACCAGTCAAGGTAGTGGGAGAAATGTGTCGGCTCATAGTAGTGGAAGAAGTACAATGATCCAGAGTCATCCAACATCACCGAGGGGAGGTACTATGCAAACTAACATGGCAAGGTTAGACAACACATTGAGATTGCTCAAGTTCGAAGGAGTTCAAAGGAGGACCCCGAACAACATATATTTGTATGTGAGACAATTTGGGCTGCGAAGAATTTCCAAGATGAGGCTATGAAGATTGTGCAGTTGGAAACAACATTTAGAGGCTATGCACTAGTATGGTATATGAAGTTGTAGAGTACTACACCTACATTCCAAGCGAGGACTTTAGAAAAAATTACACAATCATTGTTGAAAGAGTTCAAGAAGCCAAAATCTGAGTCGCGGTACATTACAGAGTTGAAGGAAATCAAATAGGTACAGATTGAATCAATATGGGGCTTTGATCAGATATTCAAGGATGTGATGGGTAGTTTAACGTTCCAAATTCTCGATTAGAAACACAAAGAATGGTTTATTGTGGGACTCTTTTCACATATTCATGGCCCATTGATGCAACAGAAGGTTACATTGCAACCTAAATATTTGGAGATAGCGATGAAGCTAGAAGCATCTCCTATGGGAGATGGTGGGGGGATGGTGCAAGTCCATACATAGTTTGTTTCCTTGACCATTCAATTAGAAAATCTTACAAAAGGGAAGGAGAAGATGGAACAAGTCTGGTGTACCAAGTGTATAATTGAAGTCCACCATAAGGATGAATGCCCCATGTTCATGCAGTATTTGGAAATTGGTGCACTAAATCCATTACCAAGAGGAGGATAATGTGAAATATGTAAGAAATGGGGAAATCACGATAGAGTGTACATTGTTGTAGAAGTACCAAAGTATGCCAAGAAGTTTAATCTGTACATTTTGCAAATCAATAGGGAACAAAGAGAAGGATTGTCCCACATTTGATTTGATGAGAGAGCGTTTTTAAGATATGTATAGAATCCAGAAGGAGAATGTTGAGATAGAAAGAGGAGGTCCATAGTATAACAATAAAATAGCATTTAATTAAGGAAACTGAGGAGGATTTGGTAGAGGTCGAGGAAGAGGAAATTTTGGCAGAGGAGGTAGAGGACCAATAAAATGTTACAATTGTAATCAATTGAGGCACTTAGCTCAAGACTGCCCAAATCCTTGTACAACCTACATGTATTGTATAGCATTGGATCATGCAATGGAAGATTGTCCGCAACAACTTGCAAAATGGAAGGAAAGAGGGAATCAATCCAAATTAAAACATCCAAAAGATATCAACAGAGATACGTCGAAAAGGACCCAAAATAGCAGTTGTCACATGTGGAGGATCAAGAACAGGGGTCGACACAACAAACGAGGGGAGAAAGGTGGAGCAATGGGTGAATAAATCAATGGGGCCTATACCGATGCTTGACCCATAGGAAGAAAAAGAGACATACAAGTAGATAAGAAAGGAGATACTGGGACCAGATTGGATAACATCAACCTCATATGTGCCTCTTGTGGTTTAAATGCCTCTGACTTATGATCACACTATTCCAGAAAGGTCATTTGAGAAGGTAAGTACCTTAAGAGAATTCCTGAAAATTTGTTTAGAATTGATGAAAGATGAAATTGTGGTGAACACATTATGTAAAATGATTGATCATTGCACACAAGAAAGGGAATTTATTACCGCAAAGAGGGTAGTGAATCAGGTACTACGCAAGAAGAGGACTAATGGAGAATTCATACTGAGTGCGCAGATTGGGAAATATGATGTGAACAATGTCATTTTAGACTTGAGTTCTGACGTAAATGTGTTACCAAAGAAAACATGGGAGATGATCAAGAAACCCAATTTAATTTGGTCTCCAGTCTAGTTAAGATTGGCAAACCAACACAAGATAGTACCAATTGGTTGATTGACAAGGGTACCTATGAACATAGATGGGGTACGCAGCATCACAGATTTTCAAGTCATTGAGATAGTAGATGATAGTCAGCCATATTCAATACGAATGGGGTTAGAATGGGCCTTTGAAAATAAGGAAATCATTAATATGAAGAAGAGGTAAATGATCTTCAAAGTAGGATAATTGAAGGTTACTGCGTTGTTGGATCCGACATAAGGGAAGAGGTACATAGAGCTGAAAAAAGGGAATGAAATTGACAACCTGTAAAATATGACCACATGAATGGATGACTATGTTAAACCCACCGCATATGGGTCCCTAAGTTGGAGAAGCATTATCTCATGTGAGTCGGACTCAAAGGAAGTTCTAGAACACTAGCAGCATGGGATGCATGAGTTTTCCACAAGACAATGTGCGCACATCATTCGAGCATTGCGCTGGATTGGGAAGGAGTTATGGATCCACCCAAGTATGATGGGTTGACAGACATAGAAAATTTTTCACAAACGTTTGAGTTGCATATACCTGAGAAACAAATATTGTTGGCATTAGATGTTGTCTTAAAATCCACTCCAATTATATGGTGGGATACACACAAAGAAGAAACAAAAGACTAGCAGTAGTGTAGAATATTGATGCAAGTTAGATTTGGTCCCAAGGTGGATTATATTGTGCAGAAGTATATAGGGGAAGGTGATCCAACAGAGCATATTGACCACTGTGGAAACATATGGAGGTCGATACGGAGGAAGGAATGGATGCACAAATTTATAGATAAATTGGATAAAATTCCCAAGAATTGGTACCTGGAACTAGAGATTCATAGAGAAACAATGAACTGGGAGAAGCTAACTCAAAGGGTTAAGGTAACCTTTACTTTTGAACATGAATATTCATTACTGGAGGCATCTTTGCAGGCCATCAGAACCAAGATATTTTTAGAAGAAGGGTTGATGGAGGTAGTACCTATATGTAGTGCGCATAGAGCTTCTATGACTATTCATGAGTTACTATAATGTTATAATGATAATAAAGAAGATCAGGATGAGGAAGATCCCAGAAATATACAAGTACCTAAAACAGAGGGGGAACATGCAGTAGAAGGACCAAATCTTGAATCTATTGAGTATGAATAGTCATTGAAGACACGAAAGGTGAATATTGGAATTAAACAAAACCCAAAGTTTGCACAGATAGGCGATTAATGGAATGATGAAACGGTGGAGAAGATTGCATATTTACTACGCATGTATCAGGATCTATTCCCAACAACATTCTTGGAGATTAAAGGGATAGCTAATGAGTTAGGAGAAATAAATATCCCTTTGAAACCAAGTCCTAAGCCGGTAAGATAGAGACCCTACGTACAGGCTCAATCTTAAGTATAAAGAGAAGGTAAAGGAAGAGATAGATCGCATGCTAGAAGCATGTATCATTGAACCAGTTGAGAAAATATAATGGATAATTCCAATGGTGGTGTAGGATAAGAAAACAGGGGGAATCAGGATATATGTAGACCTAAGGAAGCTAAATGACACATGTTTGCATGATCCATTTCCGACACATTTCATCGATGAAGTGCTAGAAAATCTAGGAGGACAGGAGGCCTACTCTTTCATAGATGACTTCTCAGGATATCACCAAATCAAGATTGCACGGGAAGACAAACACAAGCCTACCTTTACAATAGAATGGTGAAGCTACCAGTACATAGTGATTCCTTTTGGGCTGAAAAATGCACCTGTATTTTTTTCAAGAGTATTTCTCACATCCTTTAAGGAATTTATCATATGTTCCTTGAAGTGTATTTAGATGATTGAAATGTTTTTAGTCTTTTGAAGGATCACATGGAAGTACTAATATTGATGTTTTATAGATGTATACAATGTTAGATTTCCTTAAATTTGAAGAAATGTATTTTATGAGCACCTTTTGGAATTTTGTTGGGTCATGTGGCATGTAAGTAGGGATTATTAATGGATCCTGCCAAGATTGCAATGATTTTGGACTTACAACCACCTACATCAGTCAAGCAGTTGAGGAAAACCCTGGGTCAGATAGGATACTACAGGAAGTTCATTAAGGGTTATGTGCATATTACAAAACCTATGGAAAATTTGTTGACTAAGGGAGCTAAGTTCCAGTGGAATGAGGACTGTCAAAAAAGTTTTGCACACCTTGAAGAAGAAATTAGTGACTGCACCAATTTTGAGATTTCCAGATTGGGGAAAGGAATTTTGATAATATTGTGTCATCCATAGCCTTAGGAGCAGTATTATCTCATCCAGGAGAAGGAGACATAGACCATACAATTGCATTTGCAAGAAAGAAGTTGTCAACAGTAGAAAAGAACTATACTACAACATAATGAGAAGGGTTGGCAATGGTGTATGCGATGCAAAAGTTTAGGAATTATTTGTTGGGTTTACATTTTAAGATGTATATAGACCATTTTTCTCTAAGATACTTAGTAAACAAGCCATTGTTGGGGGGATAATATGCAGATAGTTTTTTTTATTCCAGGAATATGATTTTTAGGTTGTTGTAAAACCAGGGAAGTTGAATGAAGGACCAAATCACTTATCGCGCATAATATTAGGAGAAGATGTGGGGAATCTAGATGACAGCTTGTTGGATGCGCACTTATTTTGAGTCAAGATGGTGGACAATTACTTCACATATATTATGCAGTTTTTAAGTACATGAATGGCCCCGTCAGAAATGTCAGTTGCACAGAAGAAACAGTTAGTGGTTAAAGTAGTGAACTACCAACTAATTGCAGGAAAATTATACAAGTTAGGTGTAGATGGAATATTAAGAAGATGTGTGTTAGAGAAGAAAAGGTCAATAATACTGTCAGAATCATGGGAAGGGATTGCAGGAGGACACTATGCAAGTAAAGTGATCATGCAGAAGATTTTGTGCATAGGGATATGGTGGCCCACACTTCAAAATGATGCTAAAGAATATTTTCAGGCATGCAATGTTTTTCAAAGGGTGTGAAAGTCATCCATAAGGGATGAGATGCCTATGAATCCACAAGTTACGCTGCAAGCATTTGATAAATGGGAAACGGACTTTGTTGGACCAATCAATCCACCATCCAGTAGATCAAGAGCTAGGTATATAATCATTGCAACCAAGTATTTGACCAGATGGGCAGAAGCATCACAAATTACAGACTGTACCACGGAGACTTCCGCGCGGTTTCTATTTGAGAATGTCGTTACACGATTTGGATTCCCACGCATTTTATTGAGTGATAAAGGGACACACTTCTTGAATAAGAGAATTGCAACATTGACTGAGGAATTTCAAATTCATCATCAGAGGAGTACACCATATCACCTTCAGGACAATAAGATAGTAGAAGATTTTAATAAAATTTTAAAGACTGTGCTGACAAAGATCTACAATGTAGGGAGATATGATTGGTACTTAATATTTTTTGGATTACTATGGGCATATAGGACTACAAGAAAAAAGTTGGCAAGACAAACACCTTTCAGGTTGGTCTATGGGAAAGAAACAGTAATGCCAATGGAGTTTATTGTACCTAGTATGTGTGTTGTAGTAATCATTGATCTGTCAGATTATAGCACAGGAGAAGAAATATTTTCATAGTTTCTATAGCTTGAAGAAGACTGATTTGTCACAGGATTCCATCAGCAAGTTCCGAAGGAATGAGAGAAAGCATGGCACGATAGACATATCAAGAAGAAAATATTCCAAGTGGGAGACTAAGTATTTTTATACGACAACAAGTTCATGCAACACCCAGGGAAGTTTATGATGAATTGGTTAGGACCATATGTGATTAAGAAAGTGACAAAGGCAGGCATTGTGCAGTTGGAAACGCTGGACGGGGAAGTCTTGGGAGGATTGGTGAATGGAATTCAGTTGAAACTCTATAGAAATGATCGATCATCTTTGTAAATAGTATAAGTTGTGCAAGAACACATGTACCATAGTAATTTTACTATAGTAGGAGAAAAAAACAAAGAAAAAAAAAGAAGGAAAACAAAAAAAAAGTAGAAAGAGGAAAACAAAAAAGAACCAAAAGTTACAAATCCATAAGACATAAGTAAGTGCGCAAAAGAAATGAGTGTCACACAAATGGATGAAATTGTGTCGATTAGGGTAATGACATGAAAAATAAAAGCATGGAACAATACCGCTAACACCTCTAAGGGAATTAAAGAACAGAAACGACAATTAAAAAGCAGTAATGACAAAACATCCTAGAGACACGTAGTCATAATTTTAAGGCGACACCAAAGATCATGAAAAACTGGCACATCGAAGGAAAAATTCAGTGAAGTATTTGGCATTAATGCCACAATAATGCAAGTATTGATTGCAGAGTCTAACTGGAATAGACACTTACTTTGGGCGTGAAGGTAGTTACACAACCATCAAAGGGTTATAAAATCACATAGGGGGTTGTCAGAGAAAGGTTATTTTCATTTGTAAGAGCTAAGAATACAAAACAAACCAGAGATGAACCAAATTTGGACCAGAGCTGACACAAAACAATTGAAGAGATCGGTCTCAAAGAGAAATGGAATCACCAAAAGTTGGGGCACCAGTAGCTGTGGCATGTAAACCACCCTAAATGCAACCATCGATTACGCCATAGTTCATGGAAACTCTCAGCACTTGGGCTTCACAAACAATCTTTCATAGGGATTATATACCATCAAGAAAGGACACTACACCACAAGTTAGACTACCCAGAGATGCCAAGTACCTGTTGTTCACACCAAAAATACCACATGGTATCATTATTGAAGGAGACCTAATGGGAAAGTTTGTTGCATTGAAGTTTTTGTAACATGACATAATAGACACAGAGAAGTTTTCTAAGCTAGCACAGGAGAAGTATGTGTGCACTAGAAACGTACCAGGGACAGGTGCAATTCTGGTAGAGTCACGGAGCTGGGCGGCAGGACTAGAAAAATCAGTAATATTGAATCTATTAGAAGTCCCACACTTTGGTAGGAGCCCATAAATAAAAACATCTGTAAATATGTTATTGAGTTTTTCCCATGGAGGGACTCTATGGCTAAATCCACCAGTATCCATTGACATGCAATTGATTGCATGGATAACAATATTGTCAATAGCAAGGTAGGATCCGACAACACTGTTTGCAACCAAATTTTGAGAGAAATCATTAGCTAAAAGAATGAAAGATAAGTTTTGCACTTTAAGAGGGAAGTGAGGGTTGGATGTCGCAAGCATAAGTGATTCTTTTTTTCAACTTGAGATGTAGGTATTGGCATGCAAATTACTAAGGAAATGTCACAAGGACG
The DNA here is from genome assembly GCA_032191745.1 of Picea mariana. Lineage (NCBI taxonomy): Eukaryota > Viridiplantae > Streptophyta > Pinopsida > Pinales > Pinaceae > Picea > Picea mariana. The sequence goes on from JASDQU010438459.1 coordinate 35,095, forward strand.
AGGTGTCAGCCACAGTAATAGAAGTTGCACAAAAGTGTGTAGAAGGGGTCCAAATGAGTTGGGCCACATTTTTGGTCAATAAGTTCTTAATAGATTCCACTGAAGCCCAGGAAAAAGGTATGGAATTTCATTATTTCTGGCTTCTCATACTAATTGCACTAGTCGCTTGGAGGGAGCTTGGAGATTTTCAATTTTTAAAAACATCACAAAGAGACAATGCAGTAGCGTGATATGCTAACTTATGCCATACTACCAACAGGAGGAGACAATTAGACAACAATTCCACCTTCTATTTCTATATTAATGATATATGACACATCATAGGGAACATATCGTGCATCACCACCCATACGGTGGAGAACTATCAGGATATTGCACACTTTAAAGCAGGGATCCACCACATGTATATCTAAGCCAAAAGAGACCATGTGCACCAGTGGCTTCCAACAAGCCACAAGTTTAAAGAGGAAAATGTATGCCTTATTGTAAATGATTGGGATGAAGAATGGAAAGTTCCAGGTGAACAAATGGAGCACCCTAACGAGGAAGAGGAATGAGAGAATGAAAAGGAAGAACCAAATGACAATGGAAATGGACAAGGAAATGATAGAGAGGGTGAAAAGAAGACAGTGCCAAAAGAAGGTGAAAAAAGGAAATACAATGGAAAGGGTCCTTCCATATATACACGCAAGAAGATGAAAGACCACAAAGTAATGGTTGTCTATGCCCTGACATGTGATGATACAGATAGAATCGGATACCACATGAGGGATGTTACAGAGGAAGAAGTTGAACAAGAATCACGGAAACAATATGAGATGCACCAGAAGGTGCAGGACTATTCGATGATGATACAACAGTTATTGGAGACAGTGAAGATAGCACTAGAGTGAGGATCAAGGGAAGGACCAATAACAATCCCGACTAAGGAACCAGGGGACAACACTTCTTACTTTTCAAAGATGGAAACAGGGTGCAAATTGTTGAATATCTCACCAGATGTAATTGGATTCCCCACGCTCAAGATGCAGGAACAAGAATGAGGACTAAGTCATCTGGACTTAGTTTTCTCATAAATGCCCACAACATTACTCCATGGATTTCACACAGGAATCGTGTAGGGAATATGGTTTCACACAGAGTCATTATCCAGTGAGTTTTTTAAGGTCGCCACGGAGAAGACATAGCTACAAAAAGAATACACAAATGCTCTACAGGAGAAGAGCGACGCTGAGGAAAATGTCGAGAGAATAAAAAGGGAGAAGGACAAAGTTGAGTAACAGGTAAATAGAATACAACAAGCCATCCAAAAACTCTACAAGGAGATCCCAGAGGTGCCAATGGTGGTAGAAGCCACACTTGAAGAATAAGTTTCAAAAATCAATGAAGTCATTAGAGTATTTTGCACTAGGATCGAAGACTTGGAATCACGCACCATACCAGGGACACCCCCTGAGGAAAAGGATCAAAGGGAAAGGACAATGATAATATCAGTGGAAAATATTAATAGATTAAATCAGGAGTGTGTGAGGTTGTGTGACGAGAGAACACAGATTTGGACATAGCTGATGATGAATGCAAAGCTGAAGGAATCAAGGACAGAATAAGAAGCACACAAGAGAAGGCCTAGAAAACCAATGAAAGCATCAACACTCTGCCACCAATTGAACTTATGATGACCATCCTTGCAAACAGATAGTTATGCAACGAAATAGAGTAGATGAGAGAAGAACAAAACAATATTACGCAGAAATTGGACCCCTGGAGGACAAAGCACTCAAGGTAATAGGGGAATTGGTAGTTGTGTAGGGCACGATAAATTAAGCTATGCATGACAGTGAGGATAAACTCACGACTTTGACTATGCAGGTCGTAGAGGAAAATTTTGGAAAAGAAGCAAAAGTAACAAAAGAAGTTATGACGGCAACGGAAATCCTCAAAAATTTGATGGAGGCATGGAGGAGCACGACACAACAGACCTAAATGGATAGGGATAAGCCACAGGTGAGTGTTTTGGGCATGTTGGATAGGAATTTTAGATGCAGTTTTAATAAATATCCTAAGTATGGAGGAGATGCACAGTAGCAGAGGAAAGAAGAGAAGGCAGGATTGAAGTGTGCAATAAATTTGCATTCGGGATCGAAGTGTGCAATAAATTTGCATTCGGGATCGAAGTGCACAATAAAAGCATACTTGGCAGCGAATAATAAGATAGAAGAATAAAATAAAGAAGAAGATAAAAAGAATAAAGCAAGGAGATAAAGCAGGCGAAAAGGAAGCACAACATTTCAGCATGCAAAAGTAGAGAGACACACAAAAGTAGGAAGAACAGTAGTCGTGAATGAAAAAGTTGCATGCATATGTAAAAAGAAGGAAAATCACGCCTAAACAATGAGTTAACATGAGTTGTAACGAGTCATAATGAATTTTCATATGGTTTTTGGGATAAACGAATAGGGTTTTGAACCCTAAATTCCATGTATAAATATGTAATGGGTCGAGTAGAATAGGGGTTGGTCATCATTGGTTGTTTTTAGTTGTTGGTTTTTTATTGATGATGGACTAATGTTGAGAGAGAATAGACTGAGAAAGAGAGAGATTCTATGTCTGAGGGTTTAGGGAGAGTTTTCATAGAGAGATAATTGCACTACAGAATGGCTAGGTGAGATGGGGATTGATGTTATGATGTATTCATTGTAGCATAGTGCGCAATCCTGAGATGATTGTAGAAGGAATAATAAGGAAGCCAGTCATTATGGACATAGCCCAAGGCTTGGGTGAACCACATTAAATTATATGTCTTTATGTGTTGTGTTCGTGCGATTTCTTATGGATAATATGTGTGTGTATGTTACAGTAGATCTGTTTATTATATGATTGATGCAAAGTAGTTACAGATGCTATGGTGAATGGTTTATGTTGTGATTTGCGTCATATGGGTACTACATAAAGTAGTTTACTAATTATTGAAGGAAAAAGAAACACAAAATATTGCGCACAAGATAAATAATTAATAAGGAATGTGTTGATGGCCTAACATCCCCTCATACTTGCAGAAACGTGGTTCCCGTAGTCCTAGTAGATACCTTGGGTCAGACTTTGCCTGCATGTAGTTGTTGTTGAAATAGTTGATATATGAAGGGTTTTGTTGGTTAGGTAACTTGAACCTAGGTTCTTACAACTTCGCACCAACACAGATCCACTTTAGGATATTTTTCACCTCCCCTAGATGATGTCCCTGCTTTTTGACTTTCTTCTCTAGAAATCAAAGCTAAAGGAAAATGAGCTAAAGAGAAAACCTCTTTAACCACAGGCTCCTTAGATGTTTTCTCTAGTGAGACAATTTCATCTGAATTCACATCCTGCACTACTACCTCTTCAATTCCTGACTTTTTTCTTTCTATTTCATGTGATTTTAGTTCCTCCACATCCATTTCACTAATGGTTTCAGGTTCCACTCTTTTATTTCTATTCTCCACCTTTTCAGGAGTCTCAACTGTACATTGTTGAACAACCTATTCTAACTTCTTGAAAAGTTCTTAAATTTTCAGAACTTGCATCAACATGGACTTGAGGACCTAAAATTGTTGGTGTTTTTATCCCATCATCTTTAATCTATTGTTGAAGGCCTCCCTTCATTAATTATAAAACATAACCCCAACTGTCCATGTTTGCCAATGTTTCCAGCTCGGGGTTGGGATGATGCAAGTAGGAACCCAAACCCAATTGAATTCTCCTCTTTGAAATTATTTTATGTGGATCATATTTCCAGGCTTCTCCTAGATTCATATACAATGCAGTTAACATTCTTTGAGAAACGTCCTAAGTTGCTATTGATTTCACAATAAATCAACCAACATCTTCTGGCATCTTAAAAGTGATCTTCCGATTTGTAGAGCAAAATGAATGTGATCTGAATTGAATCTTTGGTTTTTATACTCCAAAGCGAAAATTCTGAGAGTTAAATAGATAGGTAAATTGAAAGGAGACAACCCAAAACCATACACCCTTATAATTGTACAATCCTCATACAAGTACCAGTCTCCCACGCATGTCTATGTGATCAATTGTAGTAAATTCCTACATTTAGGGTGAATTCTAGGAGGAATGTCCCCATAAAAAATGATATGAATGGTGTACATGAATTTATCAACAAATCTAGTAAATCCCTCATTTTTAGCATGCTTCCTCACTAAAGGTGTCCATTCAGTCATAGAAGAAGGGTTACATAGCTCATTCTCTATATTTGTTTCAATATGCTTGAAATTGAAGGATTGAAAATACAAAATGAGTTATACCAGATATGACCGGTATCTGAAATATCTTGTTGAGTTGAAATTCTTGAATTGCAAATTAATTGCATCTGCTAGGTATTATGCATAATTGAATCACCAAAGGAGTATCATGTGCGGGGGTAATTGATGCCATAAACCCTAGAATTGTTTCATTAATGGTCTTATCATGATCATATCCTAGTATTAAGCACATCATAGAAATGAATTCCCTAGAAATGTCAGTATTCTCTCAATTTTAAAAGGAGGTGGGGATTCAAGTACATAAGCTCCCTTCACCATATATCTTTGTAAAAGGCTCACTTTTTGGTTTCGGTCCAAAGACTTATATTTTTCTATTAAGGCTTCCTCTTGTAATATCTATAAATCGGGGTTTCCAGGTAAGGCCAACATTTTGGAAATGGCTATAGGTTTTCCAGGTAAGGCCAACAGATCCATCTATTGATAACAAAAAGTGTTGCTGAGGATTATAGAATTGGGCACAGAGGGATACTAGCTTAGGAAAATGATAGGTATTGAGTATAACAGATTTGGAAAGGTATGACTCCCAAGTTCAAATTTGAGCACTGGAATCCCTAAAACTACCATACGAGGCCTATCTTATCTTATAGGGAGTAGTTCGGGTCAAATTAGTTTCAAAAATTTTGTCATCTCTATCAAGTAAATGTTGGTCTTCAGAAGTGGGTTTGGTTGGATATTCTAGTTTTGAAGGATTATTTTGAGCATCCATTCTTGTTCATAGAGGTGAAAAGAACAGTAAAATACTCAATAAGCTTTAAAATCTATGAATAAGTTACTTGGTGATGTTTCCACGTAGACTTCTAGTCGGAAAAGTCAAAATATTGATGGAGTTTTCTTTCCTAGAAACCCAAAATTCAAATCTCTTTTGGTGGTTATGCCTTCCAAAACTTGAATTTATACCCTACAGACATGGAATTTCAAGTTCTCCCTCCATGTCAAGTGGGTTTTTGACGACATGTAAATTTTTTGAGTACCTTTAGAATTTACAGTTTACCCAATTTTATAGAATGTCATTTCCTTTTGTTATACATCAAATTCATTGTGAAATCTATAGCATATATATCTATGTATCACTACAACACTTATATAAAAATTATTAACAAATTCTTATCAAATGCAACACTTATTACATAAAAAAATCCACATCTATCGGTAATGCATATGATACTTTTATTGTACTATGTATCAATAACAACACTTATAAAAATTATTCATAAATTCTTAATAAATACAATACTTATTACACAATACAAATTATGAGATACAATATTTTGAACATGTCCAACAAAATGAAAAGTGTATGGAAGACTCACTTTATCATAATTTCATTTTCAATATATCATCCATGTGTGGATCATGACCAAAGAATCCTAATTATTTTCAAAAATCAAAAATTGCCACTATAATCTTCCATGGAGGATTTTGAAATTACACAAAAGTAACCATAGTTGACAAGCAGAGAATCATAAATACATGCATCATGCATTCATAGTGCACTTAATCGGTCTACTTGGAAACACCTCATATATTTCATTTTTGGGGCCCAACTTTCATGATGTCATATTGAACTTAATCAATCCACTTGGAAACACCTCATTTGATATTTAGTTTCATGGGCACATCTTTCATGGCGTCATAGCGCACTAACCATTCCACTTGGAAACACCTCATATATTTCATTTTCTAGGTCCATATTTCATGGCATCATAGCGCACTTGATCAATCCACTTGGAAACACCTCATTTGATATTTCATTTATGGGGCCCTTCTTTCATGATGTTATAGCACACTAACCAAAATAACACACCTTTGAAGTTGATCAGTTTCACTTTTATTTGCGCAGATCATTACATAAGTGGTAATACTTTACCACCTCAATGATGCACACTAAACAAGAAGTCGCCATGTCAATGTATTGGTTTCCGCTATGCGTATCCACAGACCAAAATTAAATAACAGTTATGTTCATGATCGGCGTTAACTAAGAACCATTAATTTGTTGCAATGCAAACCGTCATATCATCACCATACCTTGCTTCCAAATCTCTCTCTGCCTATCACACAAGGACACAAAAATCCAAGGATATTTGATGATTGGAGTGATATTATTGTTGGATTAACCAAAAATAATACCAAGATGCTTCCAAAGTGTTGTGGTTTCGTTGCCAAAACTACAAGGTTTTGTCAATTGCATCTTTAATCATCTTCATCTTCCATGCATTCCTTTCCCTCTTAAACATCCACTTTGTTTCTTTGTTATTGGTAACAAGATAGGGAAGAATTCCCTCAAAAGGATAATAATTATATAGTAAGGAGGTAACAAGCTCTACCTCCTATAATTGGATCCTCTTTTGTGTCTCAAGCTACCTTGGCTCCTCTACTTTTTTCTTCATAAACTCATGGTCCGAATGTGCTTTAGTTTTATTCAGTTAAGCTTAAACTCTAGCAGTTGTTACATTTGTGAAAATAAGATTTAGGATGACAACCTTGTTTTATTTTTAATATTTCAACCACCAATCAAAGCTAAACTTAGCACCATTATCCGCAACCCATGTTTATGCACCCAATTTTGTGTTGATTAAGGAATCCCTATGTAATTGATTTGTGGATTTATCATTGGTTCTATGTTCACTAGGTATTACACTTATTTATGCCCCCATTAACAAGGTGGTGCACCTAAGGGGTTATAAGAGGAAATGAGTTAGGATATTGAGTTAGGTAATTATTTAGGCTATTTTGTGGTAATATATGCTAGGTTGGGATGGGTTGGGTAAGGTTTTGATAGGGAATCCTAAGTTAGGGTAGGTTGGTTTATGTTAAGGTAAGCTATGGTGGGGTAGGATATCTTAGAGTAAGGTAGGTCACTGTTAGGCTAAGGTAGTGAAATCTAGTCTAGGTAAGGTAGGTTAGGCTAATACATTCTAGTTTAGGATTAGATGGGATAAGTTACTATAGCTTAGTGGAGGATATGGTAGGATATATTCACAACCTTGACAACAAAAAATGAAAGTAGGGATGACCCATGACAAAATATTGGTGCATATATTATAGTAGAACGACCACATCCATGACTAGGTGAAAGTCTCAGTAACAGAATACTATCTAAGAGATAATATAAGGTAATATAATACAATTTTATTAATGTGAAAATAATCACCACAAAAAGGTTGATGGAACTACTAAGTACAATATTGTGTAGACTTCCAAAACTAGGTGAAAGCATGAATACCTTCATAGTCCACAAATGAAGGACTAGGTAACATCTCATAAATGACTACAAATTGTTGAGGTGATGACCAACTCATGCAATTTGGACTATGGATCTCATTTTCCATCCAAACACAAAATCCCTTGATCTTTGAACAACATAAATGTTGGAGTTACTTGAAACACACCTAGGATTTCTTTTTCCTAAGGTTTTTCCTTGTTTATTAGTCATTATTTAGTCTCCTATATTTTAGGGAGAATATTCCTCTAGGGAGAATATTCTCTTCAGTTTTCACTTTAGTTTGATTAATTGAGTGGAGTCTATATGCTACATTGGTATTGCCACCATGCAAAATTGGGATCATAACTTGATAATGTGCATTTTCCTTGGGATCATCACCAAACTATTGCATTATCCATGATTCCCTGATCTCCTCATCACTTCACTATGTTTCAGTCAGTTAACTGAAGACTGATAGACTAGTTAACTCAGCTAGGTGGAAATTCAATCTCGTAACTGCCCGAGAGACTAGACTAGGTAGCAGTTTACTCTCGTAATTGTTGGTGTGTGTCTTTATCACTCTAGACCACCACTATGGCACATTGGATTCTCCTCTAGTGCGCATTGGATGAGTTATGCAAAGTATTTCATGTGTAAATTATCAATTATTCATTCGGTTAATGAGAATTCTTCCATTCTTTCTATCTTGTTTCTTCTTTCTCAATTTCTCTCTGAAAATGTGTGTGTTATTTTCTAGATAGATATATTTTGTGCAGGTTCAACACATTTACATGGTATCATAGCTGACACACTTCTAAGCAAAAGACAGCGGAAAAATGGAATTCCCAAAAGAATTCATTCTTACACCTTACAATTACTTTGCATGGAAGGAGAGGATAATCATGCATATTCGAAGAAGAGGATTGTATAGGTTAACCATGAACACGGAAACATAACCAACATCATCCATAGAAAAATCCAAGTATCTAAATCAAATGGATGAAGCATTCGGAACAATTTTCAGTCTCATTTCTCCCAATCTCCTTTTTCACATATCTTCCTGTAAAACCCCCATTAAAGCCTGGACCACCATGGAAGGGCTCTTTGGAAAATAGGATGATATGAGGGGACACATTATTGAGGTGAAATTTCTCACGTTGGATTCATAAAGCTTCGAAAATCTCCAAGATTTCTTTACAAAATTTAAGGATTTATTGTCGCAACTCAAGGCTTGCGAGGTTGATAAACCTAAGGAGGAGAAAAAAATGGTTCTCACCATTCTCTCCAAACTTGGTCCTGAGTTATTAGTGTTCATATCCACATTCCATTCAGTAAAATTCACCTCTAGAGCCACCTGGAAGATTCATTCTCTTGAGTAATTTATCAAATCCATCACACAAGAGAAGACCAAGCTCATCAACATGGGAAAAATCAAAGGCCCAAAGGAACATTAACTCACTGTGCAAGATGGCAGTGGTCATCAATATCATAAATCTAAATATAAAGACAAAAGGAAATCTCATGAAAATACAAAGAAGGAAGGGTACTCAAAACCCTTCAACGATACCTCTGGATCCAAAGGTGGAAAGGGAAAGAAAGGAGAGAAATGCACATACTGCGATAAAGGATTCCATCTAAAATCCTCATGCATGTAGAAAAAAATAGATCTAATGACTCAAATACTTCAGAAAAATAACCTTGGATATCGCATCCCTGAGGGTGCCAAGAAGAAGAAGCCAGAAGATCAGAATCCCATGAAAAGCAATTCTAGCCATGCTTTGATTTCCATCAACTCCTCTTCTGATTCTTGGATCGTAGATTCAGGAGCATCACATCACATGGCTGCCATAAAAGCAGTCTATTATTCATTGGATGCATGCAAAGGTTCTCCTATTCTTATGGGGAACAACTCTCTAGTAAAGGTCAGAGGCAAAGGAAGGATTGAACTCACCAATGAAAGCTTCGAGAATGTGTTGAACATTCCCAACATTTCTGTCAATCTTCTCTCTATGTATCAGATGAAAAATGTTGACACTAGAAATAAATTCATATTCAAACCTGATGCAGTGGACATCTATGACATGCAAACCAATTCTAGGGTTGCTACCAGTGAGGTAAATCATCAATCTAGATTCTATACATTTTTTTAATTTATTGAACCAAATTATGCTTTACTGCTTACCCTTGTTGATGAAAGCAGTAGGATATGGCATGAAAGGTTTGGGCATTTAAATTTTAGATATATGCAATAGCTTAGCAAGAAAGGATTGGTTGATGGTCTACCAGACATCCATTTCTCCAAAGGAATCTGTGAGGGATGTGTTCTTGGAAAACACTCTCAAGAGAAATTCGACAAAGAAAAGATGCAAAGTGCTTCCTATCCTTTATATCTGATCCATAGTGACCTCATGGGCCCTTTGCCGCATCCATAAATTATCAAAGAAATATACGTGCTCATTTTTGTTGATGATTTCTCACACTTCACATGGATTTTCTTTCTCGGGAAAAAATTATAGGTCTTTCAACACTTCAAATATTTCAAAGCCCTGGTTGAGACACAATCAGGAAATAAAATCAAAGTCCTCTAAACCAATAACGGGGGAGAGCATTTCAACCGTGAGATCTAGAATCTTTGTCATGAGGAAGGGATTCAGTTGCAGCACATAGTTCCCTATACTCCATAGAAAAATTTTGTTGCACAAAAAAACAGATCTCTAAAAGAGATGGCATCTTACATGCTACATGAAAAGTCACTTCCACAGAGATTATGGGCCAAAACACTTAATTGTGCAACCTACATCCAAAATATATCTCCCCATAGATCTGTCAAGGATAAGACCCCCTAAGTGTTGGATTACTAAGAGGGGGGGTGAATTAGTAATAGAGAAATCTAATCCCATTTAACCATATAATGCAAGTGTTATATAAATGTAGCATTATCATCCAATATTTTCATAGTATATAAACAATGAACAAATGAGCAATCATACACATACAAAGTACACCAGTGTTTTTATGTGGAAACCCAAAGTAGGAGAAAACCACAGAATGTTTTTTCTTATATGTCTTGAAGAATTACATTAATTGGAAGCACCAACTTCCTTTGTTTTCTAGCTGCAACTGGAAGGAGGCTCCAACCCCCTAGTTTCTCAGGCTACAACCTAAGGGAAGCTCCAACTCTCCAATTCTCTCACTACAAACAGAAGGAGGCTACAACCCCCTATGTTCTTCGGCTACAACCGGAAGGTGGATAAAACCACATGTCCTTGCCTCGTCCAACCACCCTGACATATAAGTAGAATGATGGAACCACTGTCACACTATCACTGTGAGATATACTATTGTAAACATGTACCAATCAACCTGCACCAAACAACCTGTACCAATAACCTGAACCATGCATCAACCTGTACCTCAACCTGTAATCAACATGTACCATAAACAATTTCATCAACCATGCACCAACTTGTACCTCAACCTGCAAACCTTCCTTAACTTTAACAACAAGATACTAGAATTTTCATCAAACTTTACTTTAGTCTCACATGACTAGTTTTGGATTAGTCAACAACCTTAACTTGAAATAATCATAACTATGCACCTGTAATGAATAAAGATCTAAAAATTTTACACATTGTTCTTCATTGTGTTTTATGCAATTCCTCCAGGTGTCACTACTTGGAACCTCTCAGAAAATGAGTTATAGCAAAACTGGCATACCTTGTTGAATTATGGCTTATTCTAGAGAGTGAACTTGTAGAGCATGCCTCGCACAGAATATTTGTTGTATGGATATGAAAATTTTACACATAATAATACAGAATTTATTCTAACCAACACATTTGATCTTACTGAATTTGGATCTATTATGAAGAATTTATGACTTTTTTACCCGAAAAACCTGTTTTAGACTAGTTTCAGGACTAGCCACAAACCCTATTTTCCACGGAGTGTAACTCCAAAAAAACAAAGACCCACAAGTTTAAATTTGTACCACGGCTACTTGGATATGTTTTATCAATGGAATACCAATTTCACAGTCTGAATCATTCTATAAAAAAAATTATTGTGAAAATGGTGAGATGACCCGTAAATAACATATCTTTGAAAGCATCATCAAAAGAATTTATCCTCCCTTGAATTTTGGTCTTCTTTACTTCACCTTCCCTATGAAATTCAGCTTAGATAACCTTCGTTTACCTCAATCACCTGTAGATATTCAATATTCTTAAGTGTAATTAAAATGAGAGAGCCTTGCCTCTTATTTATTGATGCAAGAGCATCTCTCCACGTCAGCCAGCCAGCCAGCCACGCCAGCGAGTTCAAATCGCACGCTAAAAGAGAGGCACAACCTCATCTAAATTTGAATTCAATGTAATTTAAATTCTTAGGTTGTTGAGCCATAGAGTCGTGCCTTTGTGCAGGCGTAGAGTAGATCGTCCATTAATGCTTTTATGGTTGAGATCTAGATACGATAGCGGACTAGACAGCCCATTCAATGTAATTGAATAGGGTAGGTGAATCTGGAAGGAAGTGCTCAAAGATCCCCCTCAGGTAAAAGAGATTTCAGATCTCATTTTGATAGTGGTTGTAGTGATTTAGGAGGTAGATGAGAGAGCCAGAGAGAGCTCGAGAACACATTGTAATTACAGGCATTTGCCATTTAATATAAACAGAGCAATTTTTCCTGCATTACTGTGTATGATATGGATGTCTGTGAGTGTTCTTTTATTCTGTAAATGTATGTTGTGGTTGTATGTTTGCAGGGAGTCTGTTTGATTTCAGTTGAAGGTATTTGAGGTTTCATGCTAGGAGGGCATGACAGAATGTTGCGGACTCTAAATACCGCTGCACTGATGCACTTCTGAACTCTACGGGGTCAGACAGGGACGTGCTGCAGCACAGTGACTGGAATCAACAACTCAGGAGGAAGACCTCAAGTTTGTTGAACACCTTGGAGGCAAGGCTATGTGGGAGAAGACACAGTTGCAGACAAAATCTTTGAGGAGTTCTGTAGATTTATTCCAAGAGGGCATTGAGCACAGGCACAAGGTGCAGTTGGAGGAACTCTGTTGTGAGTTCAGATAGAAGAGACAGAATCACTGAGGATTCTGTGAAGCTCTGCCAAGTGGGCATTGAGCAAGTGAATAGGTGCACAGAGAAGAACAGAACTGTTGGAAGTTCTGGAAGATGACACTCTGCTAGGAGGGCATTGAGACAAGTTGGAAGAAGAGTCCACTGATGGATCTTCACAGGGTTGTTGAATACCCTGAAAGACTCAGCAATTAGGTTGCTTGAGCAGAAAGACTACCAGGAGGGCATTACATTCTCCATCCGAGGGAGAAGGAAGAGGGACAAAATCCGTTAGGGGTCTGAGTGTTTGCAGAAGCTCAGAAGAGGAAGCACCAATGAGTGTGTGAGGAGACTCTGCAAGGAGTGCAGAAGTTGAAGAATCCCCCAAGGTTTCAAGACACAATCTCAGGAGGAACAGCGTTTTCATATGCGTGGTGAAGATCAGATTCGAGGAGTTCACATAGGAGAAAAGAAGCAAAGGTTGAGGCCTTTGAGGAATTGGAAATTCTCCCAAGATTGGGAAGAAAGTGCACAAGCTCAGGAGGGAGCAACAGCAGCCATCAGATCGGCTAGGAATTAGATCTGGACCATTAGTGTTCACGTCCAGGAAGCAGCCGGAGGAGCGCAAGGAAGGAGAATGGATCTGAGCCATCAGATCTGGTTCAGGATCGCCGACAGCAGTCGCATCGGCAAAGGTTGCGAGGGAGTTAACCTCGTGACCAGGAGGAGAAGTCCCGACAAGGAGTGGAGCCATCGGGATATCGACACTCGGGAAGTCAGGATTCTCGAGGTCGTGAGAATTGAGACATCACAAGTCTCGAAACACTGGGAAGATCAGAGTCGTCCGTTAGCGGAGACGCGTGGCGGAGATCGAGCAAGATTCGGGATATTCGACATCGGAAAATTGGAGTTCCTGAGATCGAAGGAATTGGGACATCACAAGTCTCGAAATCCCAGAGAGATCGGAACCATCCATTCTGGAAGGGACGCGTGGCAGCAATCGGCGCCATCGAGGAAAATCCCGATAGGAAGTCGTTGATCGGCATTTGGGTCATCGGGATATCGGGGATATTGGTGACGAGGTGTTCAAGCATTTCAGAATTGCGAAACACGATATCCCGATGAGTGGGAGCCAGTTGTCAGCATAGCAGAGATGTGGGAAGCCCCGTTGTGTGGGGGCCAGCTGTCAGCACGTCGGCATTTTGAGCCCATCGGAGAATCGGGAATCGCGAGGACGAGGAGTCCATGCATTGTGGATTCTTGAAGTCTGGAACCCCGATGAGAGGTAAGGTTGTGGTCACAGGGACACTGGTCACATGGATCGAGGGTCGAGCCCAGAGGCCAGCTAGGCGAAGGCGCATCGGGGATCGGAGGATCGCGGGTCCCGTGAGCGAAGGGTTTGTGTATTTTAATATCGTGAACCCTGAAACTCCAATAGGAGGAATCCCGATAGAAGGTATGGTTGTGGTCATATAGGAGGTGGTTGCGTGGACCAGGGCTTAGCCAGGAGGGCTAACGGGGAAAAGAACCCATCGGGAAATTTAAGTCCAAAACCCTGATAGAAAGGTATAAGGTTGCGGTCTTGTGAGCACGGTCGTGTGGACCAGGCATAGCTAGGAGGGGCTAAGGCTGGCAAAGAGCTCATCAGTGATCGAGGAATCGAGAGGTCAGGAATTCTCGACAGTAGGAAGTCCGAACCCCCGAAGCCGATATTACATTTCCTGTGGGGAATTTGTTCACGGTCTGGTGCAGAGGCCGGGACAGGGAAAGAGAAGACATGTGGGTCAGATTTTCACAGAGATTCCATTGGGAGTCCAAGGAGCTAATTCGTCTCATGTAGTCGATTGAGCGATCCTATGTGCAGGAGAGCACGAGGTGGTGGCTCGCGACAAAATATCTCACTGCGTCAAGTGGTATCAAAGCTAGAACTTTGTTTGTATATTTCAAGCAGAGGGAGAAGGTAAAGAAGACAGAGTTGCTGAGGACTCTGTAAAAGATTTTTTTGCAGGTAATCAACGATCACGGAGGCAGTCAGGAGGACTGTAAGTGAAGATGGAGACACTCGGGATGTAGAGTGACAACAGGTTTGCTAGGCAAGCAGGCAAATACATCACCATGGTTACTGAAGACCATAGGCATGCTGGGAAGAAAAGAAAGGCAGAAAAGCTTGCAGAAATGGATAAAGAAATGGATAAAGAGCTCTATGAATTAAAGGCAGACATAGAGAATCTCAAACTGCAGATGCGACAAGATAAGAGGTCGAAACGGATGCGTGAATTGCCCATGAAGAAGGAAAAAGCAAAGTGGCCATTCAAGGAGTTTATGGTCAGAGGGCAGCGTAGGCTGTTAAAAAGATGGTTGAGGAATGCTGAAAACCTCAAGACCACAGAAGAGATGGTTCAGATATGAGAACCAGAGATTGGAGAAATTCTCGGTGAAGAGAATAGATTGGGATCGTCTGATGATCTCAAGAACTTCCAGGAGGGCAGAGAAGAAATTCCAGATTTCCAGGTGGGAAACGGGTTGATATCGTTGCAGGGTCTCACAGACTGTCAGGAGGACAGCCAGGGAATTTCACATTGCCAGCTGGGCAGTGAAATGAGGTCGTTGTGGGATCTCGAAGACTGCCAGGAGAGCAGCGTAAGCATCTCGGATTGCCAGGTGGGAAGAGATGAGCATACGAGACTATCTGAAAGTCTCATGGACTCGGAGGTGAGTTCAATTCAGCAAGGAGTGCTGATGAAGATGGGGTCAATTGATCTCATAGTCTGCCAGGAGAGCAGTGGAAGCATCCCATATTGCCAGGTGGGTAGGGATGAGCAGGTGAGTTGGAATCAGCCCGAGGAGCTGACAGAACAGATGAGACTGTCTGAGAGTCTCATAAACTCAGAGGTGAGTTTGGATCAGCAGGTGCAGCTGACCAAGAAGGAAGATACGAGAGATCTTCTGATGATTGGGGGAATTCGGGTATTCCTTCCACTTGCCCAGTGGGAGGCAGAAGTGAGTGTTGCAGATGATGTGGTAGCAGCAGAAGAACAATCAGTTGTGACTGTCAAAAAAGAAGAAGAATTGGAGCAGACTTTGGAAGTTGCCCAAGCAGAAGAAGAAGGTGATCATTCTGAGGAATGGCTCATTACTTTCAGCCAAGAAGCTGAGAGAGCTATAGAATTGAAGCTGACAGCAGAATAAGGAGATGGAGAGGATGATGAGAATTCTAAGGAATGGCTCAATATTTTCAGCCAGGAGACTGAAAAGAATGCAACATGGGAGGTTGCAGAAGCAGAGGAAGAAGAAGAAGACAACATTTGTTTTGTTGATCTGTGGGAACAGATAGAATCCCTGGAAGAGAGGGTGAAAGTGCAGAGCGTGCACATCCAACAGGAAAAGTTGGAGGCTGATAAAGGAGGCATGGGAGATCATGATGATCTGCTCATGTGCCAAAAAAATTTGCAGCTGAGGAGACTGCATGAGCAGAGCCAGCCATGGGATCAGCTGGACGAAGTGATCAAAGAGATCATAGAGCTGATGATCCGGTTAGCAGAGACTGCCAGCAAGAAGAGGTTGAGAAGAAAAGGAGAAGCAGTAGAAGCAGCGCAGAAGCAGCAGCAGCAACAAAATGGAGCAGATGGGAAGCTCTATATATTTTTTTGGGATCCAGGAGGATTTCCAACAGCTGAGAGTGGAAACTCATGAGCAGGAGCTCATGAATTTTGCAGCTGAGGAGTATGATGCAAGAGAATCTCTCCACGTCAGCCAGCCAGCCAGCCACGCCAGCGAATTCAAATCGCACGCTAAAAGAGAGACGTAGCCTCATCTAAATTTGAATTCAATGTAATTTAAATGCTTAGGTTGTTGAGCCATAGAGATGTGCCTTTGTGCAGGCATAGAGTAGATCGACCATTAATGCTTTTATGGCTGAGATCTAGATCCAATAGAGGACTAGACAACCCATTCAATGTAATTGAATAGGGTAGGTGAATCTGGAGGGAAGCGCTCAAAGAGCCCCCTCAGGTAAAAGAGATTTCAGATCTCATTTTGATAGTGGTTGTGGTGATTTAGGAGGTAGATGAGAGAGACAGAGAGAGCTTGAGAACACCTTGTAATTACAGGCATTTGCCATTTAATATAAACAGAGTAGTTTTTCCTGCATTACTGTGTATGATATGGATGTCTATGAGTGTTCTTTTATTTTGTAAATGTATGTTGTGGTTGTATGTTTGTAGGGAGTCTGTTTGATTTCAGTTGAAGGTCTTTGAGGTTTCATGCCAGGAGGGCGTGACAGAATGTTGCGGACTCTGAATACCGATGCACTGATGCACTTCTAAACTCTGCAGGGTCAGACAGGGACGTGTTGTGGCACAGTGACTGGAATCAACAACTCAGGAGGAAGACCTCAAGGTTGCTGAACACCTTGGAGGCAAGGCTGTGTGGGAGTAGACACAGTTGCAGACAGAATCTTTGAGGAGCTATGTAGAGTTCTGCCAAGAGGGCATTGAGCACAGGCACAAGGTGCAGTTGGAGGAACTCTATTGTGAGTTTAGATAGAAGAGACAGAATCACTGAGGATTTTGTGAAGCTCTACCAAGTGGGCATTGAGCAAGTGCATAGGTGCACAGAGAAGAACAGAACTGCTGGAAGTTCTGGAAGACGACACTCTTCTAGGAGGGCATTGAGACAAGTGTGTAGACAAGCACAAAGAAGAGAACTCTTTGAGTTCTAGAGTTGGAAGAAGAGTCCATTGAGGGATCTTCACAGGGTCACTGAATACCTTGAAAGACTCACCAATTAGGTTGTTTGAGCAGAAAGACTACCAGGAGGGCATTACATTTTCCATCTAAGGGAGAAGGAAGAAGGACAAAATCCCTTAGGGGTCTAAGTGTTTGAAAAAAGCTCAGAAGAGGGAGCACCAATGATTGTGTGAGGAGACTCTGCAAGGAGTGAAGAAGCTGAAGAATCCCCCAAGGTTTCAAGACACAAGCTCAGGAGGAACAACATTTTCATATGTGTGGCGAAGATCAGAGTCGAGGAGTTCACAGAGGAGAAAAGAAGCAAAGGTCGAGGCCTTTGAGGAATTGGAAATTCTCCCAAGATTGGGAAGAAAGTGAAAAAGCTCAGGAGGGAGCAACAGCAGCCATCAGATCGGCTGGGAATTAGATCTGGACCATTGGTGTTCGCATCCAGGAAGTAGTCGGAGGAGCACAGGGAAGGAGAACGGATCTGAGCCGTTAGATCTGGTTCAGGATCGCCGACAGTCGTCGGATCTACAGAAGTTGCGAGGGAGTTAATCTCGTGACCAGGAGGAGAAGTCCCGACAAGGAGTGGAGCCATCGGGATATCGGCACTCAAGAAATCGGGATTCTCGAGGTCGTGAGAATTGAGACATCACAAGTCTCGAAACACTGGGAAGATCAGAGTCGTCCGTTAGCGGAGACATGTGGCGGAGATCGAGCAAGAGTCGGGATATTCGACATCGGGAAATTGGAGTTCCTGAGATTGAAGGAATTGGGACATCACAAGTCTTGAAATCCCAGAGAGATCAGGACCGTCCATTCTGGAAGGGATGCGTAGCAACAATCGGCGCCATCGAGGAAAATCCTGACAGGAAGTCGTTGATCAGCGTTTGGGTCATCGGGACATCGGGGATCTTGGTGATGAGGTGTTCAAGCATTTCAGAATTGTGAAATGTGATATCCCGATGAGTGGGAGCCAGCTGTCAGCATAGCAGAGAAGTGGGAAGCCCCGTTGTGTGGGGGCCAGCTGTCAACACGTCGGCATTTTGAGCCCATCGGAGAATCGAGAATCACGGGGATGAAGAGTCCATGCATTGTGGATTCACATAGTCTGGAACCCTGACAAGAGGTAAGGTTTTGGTCACAGGGACACTGGTCACATGGATCGAGGGTCTAGCCCGGAGGCCAGCTAGGCAAAGGCACATCGGGGATCGGAGGATCGCGGGTCCCGTGAGCGAAGGGTTTGTGTATTTCAATATCGCGAACCTTGAAACTCTGATAGGAGGAATCCTGATAGAAGGTATGGCTGCGGTCATATAGGAGGTGGTCGTGTGGACCAGGGCTTAGCCAGGAGGGCTAACGGGGAAAAGAACCCATCGGGAAATTTAAGTCCAAAACCCCGATAGAAAGGTATAAGGTTGCGATCTTGTGAGCACGATCGTGTGGACCAGGCATAGCTAGGAGGGGCTAAGGCCGGTAGAGAGCTCATTGGTGATTGGGGAATCGAGAGGTCAGGAATTCTCGACAGCAGGAAGTCCGAACCCCCGAAGTCGATATTACATTTCCTGTGGGGAATTTGTTCACGGTCCGGTGCAGAGGTTGGGACAGGGAAAGAGCAGACCTATGGGTCATATTTTCACAAAGATTCCATTGGGAGTCCAAGGAGCTAATTCGGCTCATGTAGTTGATTGAGCGATCCTGTGTGTAGGAGAGTGCGAGGTGGTGGCTCGCGACAAAATCTCTCACTGCGTCATTTATACTCTCCAAGTAGCTTCCTTAGAAGCATTTTCTAGGCCACTTTATCCACATAGCCACTTTGTCCACATAGTCACCTATGTCCAACTTTGCCCAATTTTCCACGTGTCCATGTATCTAATAGCCACTTGACCACTTAACCCATTTTCCTCATTTTAGGGTTAACCTTCTTATAACCACTTTCCATAAATAGAAAGTTCTCTATTTACTTTATTATTTTAATAATCCTCCTTGACTTTGTCACTTCACTTTATTATTTAGATAATCATCTTTGACTTTGTCACTTCACTTTATTATTTAAATAATCCTCTGACGAAGATACTCAAAGGCTTCCCGTGGAAGTGGTTTTGTAAAGATTTCTGCCACTTGTTCTTTTGTGCCCACATATTCAACTATGATGTTTTTTTTTGCAATTTGTTCTCGTAGAAAGTGATACTTTATTGGAATGTGCTTCGTCTTGGAGTGCATCATTGGTTTCTTTAAGATATTGATGGCACTTGTATTATCACAATAGATTGGAATGGGATCATCATACTCAACATGTATATCTATCAGAGTTCGTTTCATCCATAGAACCTATGTACAACATGTTGTTGTTGCAATATACTTTGCCTCAGCTGTAGATAAAGATATTGATGATTGTTTCTTTCTTAGCCATGATACTAAACACTCACCCAAGTAGAACTATTCTTGATTGGTGCTTCGTCGGTCATCAATGCAACCTGCCCAATATGCACCTATGTAGGCAATAAGTGATAGATTCTTTCCTTTTGGATACAATAATCCAAACTCTTATGTTCCTTTGAGATATCTGAAAATCCTCTTCACTGCTAATACATGTGATTCCTTTGGTGCTGCTTGAAATCATTCCACCTGTCCAACTACCTGCATTACATCTTGTCTGGATGTCGTCACATATAGTAGGCTACCAATCATTGACTTGTATTTCCTCTGATATGTAGACTTTGAATCATCATCTTTTCTCAACTTGCAACTAGTTTGCATGGGAGTGATAACTGGTTTGCAATCTTCCATTATGAACCTCTTTATCATTTCTCCGACATACTTGGTTTGAGAAATAAAAATTCATTGGTTGCTTTGACGTATATGAAGACCCAGAAAGAAGGATAGTTCTCCAAGTAATGACATTTCAAATTTATTCAGCATGTCCTTTGCAAATTTCTGGATTAACCTGTCATCAATACTTCCAAAAATAATATCATCACCATAAACTTCAATTAATAATGTTGATACTGAGAGGGGGGTGAATCAGTATCAAGTACAATTTAAAACCTTTTTCAACTTATACTTAAACCATTCAACTATATCCAATGACCAATGAACAATAGTATAAGAGTTAC
>JASDQU010438460.1:36759-70924 GCA_032191745.1 Picea mariana
TTTTTTTTTTTCTTAATTCTTATCACATTGATCATCCTAAGGCTGTTTAGGTTCATTCATCTATCATCAACACCGCGACGTGCCCTTCAGGACGCACAAGGTGCTCCAAGGGTGTCACTCGCCCTAATCTGTTTCCCTTGCACGACATGTCCTTCAGGATGCACTACGTGCTCCAAGGGTGCCACTCACCCTAATTTGTTTCCCTTGCATGACGCGCCCTTCAAGACGCACTACGTGCTTCAAGGGTGCCACTCGCCTCTTAACTGACTTGGTAGACATAAAAAACCCCTGGAGTCAATACTCCGCCAAGTGAACTTGTGGGAGACTAAGGGCCTCTAAGGAATAAGGCCCTCGCCTTATTGCACACCCCTTAGAATCATCGTGAGCAACTGTCATAGTTTACCCTCACGACATCGTGGGTCCTCTCGAACTAGGTAAACATTAACTTACAATTTGAGCCACGATGGGAGTGCTAGTAGGCTATGGCAGGGTTGTTGTCCACACCTCTCCCTCAACATCTCTGGTAGTCATGCGTGACCCCTTTACTCCATATGTGAGTCTGGTCGACAAGCTATCATCAGCCTACATCATCAAAAAATCATGTTAGAATATATCCATATCATGTCATCTAATCAGATGCACTATAATCATAGTAATACAATCAAACCCCAATGGTACACTCCCTGACTCGATACGGATTCCAAGGGGTCCCATCGATGCCTCTGCATCCTCGAGGTCCAAAATCCTGCACACTCAGTAAAACTGAGTCAATAGCATCTGTCTATGTCATTGTAGTAAAACAACATGTCATCAACCCATAATGCCTCATAATCAAAATCAAAAGTTTTAATAGCATAATAATCTGGATCACTTGCGAGCAAGTGTCCTCAAAGAATAATTTCGCTCAGTGCACCAGAGCGGGATGTTACATAAGAGTTGAGGAGGAAACTTGATAATAGATGTGAAAAAATATTTTTTATTGGATACATTGAACAATCCAAAGCTTATAGGTTATATAAACCTGGAACTAAGAACATTATTTTAAGGAGGGATGTTAAATTCTAGGAAGAAAAATCTTGGTAGGATCAAGAAAATGAAACAATTTGAGGTCATATTCCTTTTCTAAAATATGTGAATAGGTGAAATCTATAGGACAACAAGCTCTTCAACCTATACCTCCAAGGCTACAAGTAGAAAGACAAGGAGAACGGAAAATACACAATCCTTATTTCAACATTGACTCATATATCACTATAGCTTCCCCAAGGAACCAAAAAATGAGAAGTTTGAGAGAATTTTATGAACAACTTGATGACTTAGATCAAGAAGAACAAATTTCATTTCCATCTTGTCAACCTATATATTTTGAAGAATGTGGAAATTGAAACACATGGGAGAAAAAATATATGAGAACTTGTAGATATTGCAACAAATAAAGCCAACATTGGAGTTAAATAGATTTACAAAACAAAGTTCAATGAGAAAGGTACACTGGAGAAGCAAAAATATAGACTTGTAGTAAAAAGGTTTCCTCAATAACCCAATATTCATTATGGATAAATGTTTGCTCTAGTAGAGCGTTTGGATATTGTGATAATAGCTTTGGAAATTGCATCCCAAAATAAGTGGCTAGTCTATCATATGATTGTTGAATCTACTTTCTTAAATGGTATCCTATAGGAGGCATTTCATGTAAATTAACCACCAGGCTTTGAAATCAAAAGTCAGGAACAAAAGGTGTACAAATTGAAGAAATCCTTGTATGGCTTGAAATAAGATCTAAGAGCATGGTACATTCCAATTGATTCCTCTTTGTTGAATAATGGGTTCAACAGAAGCAACAATGAACCCACACTCTATACTAAAAGAGATCAACAAGATAATATTTTAATAGTTCATCTTTATGTTGATGATATGATATACATAGGTAATTTTCTATTGAATGATTTCCAAACAACCATGAAGGAAGAATTTGAAATGACTGATCTTGGTCTCATGAAGAATTTTCTTGGCGTTAAATTTGAGTAATCTACACAAGGTATTTCTATTTGTGATCAAAATAAGTATGCCACAGATATTTTGAAAAGATTCAAAATGAATAAATGAAAACCAATTGATACATTGATTGCAATAGGTACAAAGTTAAACAAAAATGTTAAATGGTCAATCTAGTTGATTCTACATTGTATAAATCCTTGTAGGAAGTCTCATGTATATTACAACTACTCGATTAGATATGTTGTATGTAGTGAGATAAATTTCTAGGTTTATGGAGTCTCCCAAAGACTCTCATTGAAAAGTTGGGAAAAAAATGATATGCATTGCAGGTACAACAGATTATGAATTTGGTATTCCACTTCCAAAGATAATGCACTTGTTGGGTACATAGTTAGTGATTTTATATGATGTATTGATGATAATAAAAGTACTTTCGAGTATATATTTCATTTGGATACATGTTTAATCTCACGAGCTTCCAAGAAACAACCCATTGTCACTTGAGTAGAAATCGAGCATGTGGAAACAACTTTAGCATCATATCATGCAGTTTGGTTGAGAAGACTTTTAAGTGACCTTACACATGAAGTGAAGGAGACAACTCTTATCTTTTGTGACAATATCTCAACCATTTACTTATCTAAAAGTCATACATTTCATTGCAAAAGTAAACACATTGACACTCATTATCATTTAATTCACGGTCTTGTAAACAATGGCTACATTATCTTATATTTTTTTGAATCTAAAGACCAATTAACTAACACCTTCACGAAGCCACTAGCAAGCAATAATTTTGAGTTTCAAACACAACACTTAGAAATATATTTGTAATGGTTGTAATTAGGGGGGAGTGTTAGTGTATCATAATTACTCCCACTATAGAAAGTTAGTTATGTATTCATTAGTTAGTAGAGATAGTAGAGAATAATTTGTCACATTGTTAACATCCTACATAGTTTCATAAATTTTTCTTAAAGTCTAGGAATGCAACTTCCACTCAGTTTCAATCAAATTTAAAATATGTACAATATAAATAATAATAATAATAATAATAACAATAATCTAATTTTAAAGTCATGGCCAAGCCAGATACTAAATTGGTGTATGCGACCTCATTGTTTGTGGGACAAATGACTCCCTCTGTGCAACGATTTGACTCCTAAAGTTTAGAGAGGTAATGCACCCTACCCATCTCTTGATTTGAACTTATAACCTTTTAGGAACAAACACATATTCTTAACCATTAAAAAAAAGAAAATAAAGAATAATTATCTCATTTAAAAAAAAATGAATCATTTTTATTAAAATACTTATTATTGTATATAAAATTTATCATGAAATTTTTCAAAGTGGGTCAGCTTGCATTTCAAAGTTTAGTGTTCGTTGTAGCTTGAATTGAGTCATATCACATCTAAATTTCCCAAACAAATCATTTTTACTTTTACCAAGTGAATTATGGTTTGCATCTAAACTCATGGATGGAGGAATACGGAATGATGAGCACCTATTTTACTTTAGCCAAGTGAGTTATTGTTTGCATCTAAAGTCATGGTGAGGAATCCCGAATCATGAACATTTATTTCATTAAAATAATATTTCATATAAATCATGTTTACTTTAATCCAATGAATTATGGTATGCATCTAAACTCATGGTTGAAGGAATTCTGAACTATGAACACCTATTTTGTTCATCTTTTCGAAATATTGTGAATGTAGAAAATTTCATCTTTTCGAAATATTTACAAACAATGTTTATTTTAACCAAATCAATTATGTTTTGCAGCTAAACTCATGGTTGGAGGAATCCCAAACTATACATATTTATTTCATAAACATTATAGAAATTGTGTGTGTTTTTTAAATAATAAATATTATGTAATGCTTTATGTTGGTAACTAAAGGGAACTTTTGAATTTATAATCAAAATAAAATTTTGAATTTGGTTAATGATTTTGTTGTTGAACATTTAGGTAAATCTCCACCAAATATTATTATTCATTAATGTGGAAAATATCCTTGTAATTCTCGATCAAATTTTCATTAAATTATAGATAAGGAATAATATTCCAACAAATAATTTGATAATGTTAATTTAAAAAATATACAATATAATTTTTTTATTCATATTGTGAATAAAATATTTAAAAACCAAATTTATGTTAAATATTTATTGTCCTTCTAATTATTAAAAATTTGAAAAAAATTAGTTGACATAAAATTCATTAATTCATATTTTAATGAGTTAACTATATCTTTCTAAAAAAATAATTTTCAAAGATAAAATAATTTATTATTTATATATATTTTTAATAAATTTAATTTAATATTGTTTGTAATTTTGGAAATAAACACTGGTGGAATCGTACTCGGAGTGAGAGTAAATCCGGGGGATTGGAATCGTACTCGTATTTGAGTGACAATAAATCTAGGGGATTTGAACTCAAAACCTCATCTAACATAACACTTCATATCATGACACTTGCAAATTAAGCTGCCCACGGGGGATTTTGTTAATGAGAATTTTTAAAACAAAATTTACTTTAAATATTTATTTTATCTTTCTAAGGAAAAAACTAATTAACATATGCTATCATAGAATTTATTGTTTTATATTTATAACATAACTTTTATTTGGGTTACATATAGAAAAAGAAAAATTGATTGCAAATTCCAAGGCATGTAGGACTAAAATTGATTGCTTGCCAAAATTCCAAGGTATGTAGGACTGTGTGAGAACCATCCTCAAGACCCTAGAGAAATATTACTAATTCATAATAGTACTAAACTATATACATCTAATAAAAGAGACCTAATATTCTACGTACCATGAAAAACATGCAATTCAACCATAGATGCTCTCATGTTTAAGTGAGGAAGTTGGGAGTGAGGGTGCTTTAAGTTTCCAAATGAATAATTAGTTGATAGGTGTTGTTCTTGAGTTTATACTTTAAGGCTCTAAAGTATACCGTCAAGGCATCTGTAAAAATAAAGGTAATTAAAGGGTAAAAATCAAAAGGAAAGATAAATTATAGTTGGTTTCCCAACTGCCGCTATCTAGCTTCCCTTTGTTCTTGGATACTAATATATCTCTCAATAGCTGCCCATGAACGTTCTAATTCAACCTGGTTAGTCGTTGTTTGCAGAATAATATTAAAAAGGTTCAAAGCAATGCTAGTTTGATCTTGGAGACCAGGTTCTATGTTGGGCTGTTTGTTATTTGGGATAGTCATAGAGAGTAAAATTTTATTTAATTTTGAAAGAATTTGATAAATTGTTGCTTCAGTTTTTTAAGGGATGAAAATAGGAAAAATAGTTTTGAAATTCAAAATAATAACATAATAACAGGTGAGGTCATTTTCTGGACTTGAAACAATTTGAGAATAGTAAAATAACAAAGAAATATTGCTGAAAAAATATGAGGCTTTAATCACGAAAGAATCTCATATTGTAACAGGAAGTAAAGAGGAAAACGAGATTTCTAATGAAGTGTTAAATATTATCGTTCAAATAATCTACAGATCTTAAAATTACTGATAGCAATTTCAGAGGAAAAGCTGTAAATAATTTGATAACCAAATCAATTCAAACTACAAAAGATGTATGAAATAAACATATAGTTGATCATTCATTAGAAAGACATTGAAAGAGAAAAATAGAAATATATTGTAAACAGGGTGAAAGAACACATAGCTTCAAATTGACAGGATTCAGAATCTCGTCTGCATTATTTATATCACAATGGATTGAAAACTTTTAATACAATCGGCTCTCCTTAAAACCAAAAAGTTTGTTCTTAGTCTTGTGAAATTCTATTTATACATGATCACCAAACTTCTTTTTCCCATTGGCGATTAACCAACTTCCTACGACTAACGGTTACCTAAATGTGAAAGGTTGAACCATTTACATTTCTATTTTAACTACTTTGTTATTTCAATAATGAAAATATACAAAACAGTGTTTCATGTCTGTGTTGATGAACTTCCTTCTTCTGTCTTAAGACAACGAATGCATTTTCCCAAAAAATTTAACAAAACTCTGGGAGCTTCTGGTATATCTTTTGCCTAAAATATGAAGAACTTTTTCTGTAGTTCGGGCATACAATCTTCAATTATCTTCCTTGTGAACTTAATAGTTTGCAACTTTAAGTTTGGCATCACTATCTATTTGTCGATTTTGGTGACATTGATTACCTTTATTTTTGGGATCTCCACCTGCATTTCCTCCAGATCTTCCTTGAATCTTAGCTGGTTCTTGACAATGTTAATTTCTCTTAATAACCTCGAACAATTGTTTTTTCCAATGTTCAAATAAGCTTTTTCTAAAAGATCAAAAATTCCTTGACAATTATGATTGACCTCTTTGGTTATTCTTTTGTTTTCTACAAGGTTTGCCTCCCACACCTTGAGTATTACATCTCCTTTAACCTGCTCTGAAATAGATAGTTTTTGAATCTTTCCGACCTCCTCCTTTGTTGAAAGGGTCACTGCTTTTTGGAATATCGTCTTGGCTACTTTCACTTCTCTTTCTTTCAGGAGAATGTTCTCCAAAGCTTTACTTGTTTCCTCGAAGTAATTCTGAATAAATTCCAGATTTAAAAACACTCCTTGTTATTCCCCTTCTATCTTCAAATGTATTCCCAATACCTGGGCCTGGAAAATTTGAAGCTCTACCACTTGATTTGAAATGGAACTAATCTTTTCTTGTAATTGTTTATTTGTTTCTTTTTGCTTTAGGACTTGTGCCTGAGTGACCTGTATTTTCTGATTTGCTTCCTCTAAGCTTACTTTTAGTTTCTGAATCTCTTGAATATCATTCAATCTAGCCCGTTCTAGACCCTTTTTTATCCCCCAACTAATATTTCTTTCAGTCTCCTTTAATTGATCCTGTAGCTGAGCTATCATCTATTATTTCTAATCCAACATAGTTGTCAAACTACCCACAGAGTATAAATTTGTCGATGCTAAAGCTCCCATTGTGCCTGCTATCTCTGCAACGAATTCTCCTTCTTTAAGTTTTTGTGAATCTATAATGACTTTGTTCTTTTTAATCATCATATCTCCTCTTGGATGCATTTCCTATTTTAGGACAGTCTTTCTTTTCTTACTGAAAAAATAATTGGAAGGAGGAATCTCATCTCTAGAAATAGGCTCAAGATCACTTACGTATAAAACTCCCTCTTCGGGGTTTCCATAAGTAGACTGCAATGGAGTCAAAGAGGTAATGGGAATTCCAAGTTCTGTCGATGTTGTTCCTCCTACTTTTTTGGGAATGTTCTTAGGGATTTCTGAGGGTATTTTCAACTCTTTTCCTTTCCCTACCTATGATTTTTCTGTGTGAGGAACTTCTGTTTCTTGTAGAGGCAATTCAGTTTCCTTCATCTTTCCACTTGTATTTTCTTTATCCTGTACATCTGTTTCAAAACCTAGAGAAAGATCTTCCTCTTCTTGAGGAGGGGTCGTGGACTCACCTTGCAAGATCTTTGGCAAACAACTTCCTCTATGACTTTGAAATTCATGAAACCAGTCTGTAAATCGGGTGATTCGGCCCATACCCTGTTCATTACCTCTTCATAAGTTTTAACCTCCTTGAATATATCATCATAAAAAGATTGTTCATGTTCATAAGCTTTCAAATTACAGTGCATAAAATGTCTGCTTACTAATTGATAAGGGTCATGCTTTCTATGCTTAATATGTACCAATTTTATCTCCTCTAATGCCTCGACTTCCACTTTAGAATGGCCAAGGTTTAGTAATGAAAATTTCCAGACATACACAGGGAAGATTGGCCAGGATTTCTTTTGAGCTACCTTTAACTCTATCCCAATACCACATTTCACTATTTGATATGCTACCTCCCTCAATACTAGTTTGTCCGTGAGGAATTTCGGAAGTACATGAGGGGGAATTGAGCACCCATAAACCCTAATATAAGAGAAGTTTTCTTCAACAAACCAGTCAGTTATTGCTTTGAGATTTTCTGAGACTGCCTCAGAAATGCGAGGGGGTTCACAACCATAAAACATTTTATGCATTGGAATTATTACAAAATGACAAATTTCGTAAAATGCATTCTTAGCATTTTATTCCCAAAGTGAAGAATGATACACATGAATGGGCTCGGGGAAGGTCGTGTTCCAACTCCAATTCATCAAGGGAAATGGAGTCACAAAGAAAACCGCATCCATGATGTATGCTGACATATAAAAATCCATTGACTGACCTTTAGATCTTGCAACTCTGTAGTTCAAAATTTCTTGTGCTAGGTTATCTGACAAAATCTTACTCCAGATGAAGGTGTGTCCTTCTGAATCTTATTCTAAAAAGGGCACCCAATCTACAGGAAAATGGTAGGGATTCTTTCTCCCGAAAATTCTACACAGCATAATAGCTACATAGACCATATACTCGTTCAAAGACGTCGTGGCATAAACCCCATGGGTATCGGCCCTAAACATTGATGGACATCTCCACCATTCTCTAATTAAATCCGGATAGGTTCAGTCAGCCTCAGTACACTCCTTCCTTTGAAATTCAACTAAAAACTCAGCATTATAAATATACTTAGGATTTGGCGAGAGTTTATACATTAATTGTATATGCTCTGGCCGGAATGAGCCGAGGATGACCCCTTGATCATTCAAAATTCTTCTTGTTGGGATATCAAAATTTTCCAAGGCCCAACTGATCATGTCGTTGTGCGCCAGAAGCAGAGGGCACACTGCGATCTTATGAAGTTCTGATTCTGCTATATCTCGAAAATGATTCTCGGAATCAGTGGGAGATTTCTTGATTTCATATTCTAGGCATTCAGAGATTTGTGTCTAGGATTTAATTGAGTCGATAGCATGTGGCATAGTGTCGGATATGATATCTCCTTCCTCTGAATCTTCACTCTTCTTTGGTTCTTTCTTTGGTGCCATGACTTTAAGTTAAATGGAAAACTTGTCACAGAGAAGGGGTGTATGAGCTTGATTGAAATCGTCTTACTCTTGATATTATGAAACAAAAAATGTTGTGAAACTCAGACCTTCAAACTCTCTTTTAATTCATTTAACAATGAAAGGACTGACACAGTTGTCAAGAATTAAATACATTTAATGCAGTAGATATTTACTAAGATACGCATTAGTGTCACATATCACCAGTTATCCTTTATTAAAGTGGTCGCATTTTGGCATTTTTGAATTCAAAATTTGAAACATTTCATTGAATCGGAACCCAAAACATGAACAAAACCTAAAAAGATTTATTATCATTAATCATGCTTTCAAAACAGAGTTAATTTAGACTAATCACCGATTAAGAGTCAAGATTTTGTGTTTTACAATTTCGAGGATCAACTTGACAAGAGGTATGTTATCACTGAATCCCGATTTCCGAAATCGCGAAATCACGACAAGATTAAATTAGGACTTAACTCGTTTTAGAAAAATAATTGATCAGGATTAAACCCCCTTTGATTATTTCGTGGTTTTAGGGATCGTGCTAACAGAAGGTATGTCATCATTGAACCCCGATTTCCGAAATTGAGAAATGATTAACTTAAGCCTTAAATTTTGATATTAGTGAATTAATTAATCGGGATTAAGGATTAATTTATAAAACATGATTAATTTAGTTTAAACACAAATTATGAGTTGGGACTTCGCGTTTGGGGATTTCGGGGATCATGTTGACAAGAGGTATGTTATCGAGGAACTTTGAATCCCAAAATCGCAATATGATTAACTTAGTATTTAATAATTAGTAACTTTCATATTTCGGGAAATTCGGGATCGGGATTCCGTGATTGGAAATTCATTAAAACATATGTTGTTAGTAAACCCCGAATTCTGATTTTTTTTTTAAAGGTTAATCTTCACTTCTTTAGGGTTTAAAATTTTCGTGATTTAAGAAATAATTTTACGGGAAGCGCATTGGGACCTTTATAACAATTTTGGTTTTTTTCCTTTAATTATTTAAAGAATAAAGTTTTGGGGGGGATTTCAGTACCGGCCTTTTGGAAATGATAGTGAGGGTTATGCTTCATGGAAAGCCGAAACACGAAAAAGGAAGGTTTTAGTTTTGAAGATGACAAATTTAATATATGTTTCAACATAGGCTCCAATTGGGGACCTCGTCTCCTTGTGGGACGAGGAGAATAGGTAGACTTAGTGCCTTTATTGGGTAAATGGAGTCAATGGCTTCTTTCTGTAGAACTTGCTTAGGAAGAGGATACAGAGGGAAAAAGAGATTTCGTGTTTACTTCTGAAAAGCTTCTCAAAACTCTCAACATTGTAAACTCAGCTACAACCCCATTCTTGATCTTCTCCTTCTCACTACTGAATTTAAGTTTGCTTTAAGATGGTCAAAACAACCCAAGGGAATCCAACAGATCCTGCATCTTTTGGCTTGCATCAAACAAAGTAAATTTCATGTTTTTAATTGGGGAGCCCTGTCTGGACTTGGGATGTCGATCCGGTTTTGAAAAGGCTGGAAACCAGGGTAGAGTGAAAAATATGTATGACAACCTTACATATACCTCAGATATTGCTTCACTTCCAGCGAGCCTGTTCAGTACCCCGGTGAAGTTATCTGTCCCTTTTTATTGAATTTCCTTTCACCACTTCGAATCATAATTATGCATTTAACCTTAGATATTGCTTCACTTCCAACGAGCCTATTCAATACCTCGGTGAAGTTATCTATCTTATATTTTACTTTATTTCCTTTCACAACTTCAAATCATAATTATGCATTTAACCTCAGATATTGCTTCACTGCCAGCGAGCCTGTTCAGTACCCTAGTGAAGTTATCTATCTTATATTTTACTTTATTTCCTTTCACCACTTCAAATCATAATTATGCATTTAACCTCATATATTGCTTCACTGCCAGCGAGCCTGTTCAGTACCCCGGTGAAGTTATCTGTATTATATTTTACTTTTTGAATACAAAGTGGGGGCAATCAGTGGTAGTAAGTATACCAGGGATGGTATCTATGTAAAATTTGCAATGTAGGTATGTCAACTTGCTTTGATTACCCTGGACCAACCTTTTTTTAACTTTCCAAGAACCTTAGTCTACAGGGAAAAAGGGGAAGATTAATTCCAGGGGTCTTCCTTCAAGCAAGATTAAATCCTTAGAAAACTGTTAAGAAACCTAGGAAAGTCAGGATTAGCCTAAGCATAACCTGTTTAGTTAGAGAGTGAGGAGTTATGAGGACTGGTCTACTTTTTAAAGAATTGTTTTTCAGCTTCCAGAGCTAAGACGTAATCTCTTCTCCCTCTGTGGGAAAACCGGAAAGATATTTGGTCTTCCTATGAAGGCGAAACTGAGAGTAGAAAGGGGTGATAGAGAAAATACTTGAGAATCGAAAAATGGTGGTCATGAACTAAACCCAACTCCTGGAACTCTTTCTCGGTGATGTGTTTTTTTTTTTACTTTAATTACCTCTTATTTTATTCTAGGTGAAACTCTTAGGGCCTATATTTTGAAATCATTCTTTTAGTGACCTATCACACTTATGAGACAATCACCACATTTTTATAAAAAACCTTTGTTTGAAAAAATAGACTTTTCTGGAATTCACACTTTTGCCTTACCATTTTCATTCTCTTTTGAAATAACGGAAAATCTAATCTATCACCTATTTTCAGCGAATTTATCTTCCGCTATAAGGTTGTCTGTTTGCTACTTTCACTTGTCGGGTTGTGAGCTAGAATCCTGTAAGGGAACAATACAAAGAGTATCAGGGATTTTAAAGAATTGAATACATTGAGAATTTTATATCCCTACTTCTAGAAAAACATTAACCTATTTTATTTTATTTTATTTTATTTTTTTATTATTGACAGAACAAAAGTAGACTTACCAAAGAAAATTATAAAATAAAAAGAATAAAGAAACCGGTATAGACAGTGGGAATTATGGAAATCAACTATTCCATATAGTGTTTTAAATAACGCCCATTGACAGGGGTGTTCAGGATTTTACTGTCCAATTTTTCTAATAGAAATGAATTTTTTCCTTCAGGAGATGCAACCTTGAATAGTCCGTACCAGATGTGATTGAATTTACCATGTTTCGTCGAGTCTTCCTTCCTAGCATCCCATTTTAAAACCAAATTTCTAGGCAGAAAATCCATGTCTTTGGCTTTACAGTCGAATAGCGCTTTCATGTCGTCCTAGTATTTCTGCAACCTTTCATTTACTTCGGCCCTGTGTTTTTGGACTTCAATCAGCTGATTTATCCTTCTTGTAACATGATTTGATTCTTCCTTCTCATCTTTCCAAAGTTTCATTACAGCTAGTGCTAGATTTATAGGTAACACTACATCTGTCTCGTATACCATTTGGAAAGGAGAAGTGTCAATAGACTTTTTCGTGCCTATTTGATTTTCCCACAGAGCGTATTTCAAATGAACATGCCAGGATTTCTTGTTTTCTCTCAGCACTTTCTTAATTATATTGATTAAGATTTTGTTTGAAGACTCGGCCAGCCCATTTCCCTGGGGGTAATACGCAGTGGAATGACCAAGCACAATATTGTATTTTTGGCAGAAACTGATCATAGCCATAGATTTAAAGGCCTGAGCGTTATCTGTGACTATCTTTCGGGGGCAGCCGAATCTAGATAAAATATTCTCTTCTAAAAAATCTATTACCACCGAATCTGTAGCCTTTCTGGTTGGGATAGCCTCCACCCATTTGGTGAAGTAATCTGTTGCAGTCAGGATCCATCTATGTTGAGCACTAGAATGAGGGTTAATTTTTCCTATGACATCTAATCCCCATTGCTAAAAAGGAGCTTCCATTTTTACCGCAACCAATGGCATCGTTGGAAGCTTATTCTTACCTGCGAACAATTGGCAAGGGTTGCAAGCTCGAACCTTGGCATTGACGTCCGAGAAACGTTTGGGCCAATAATACCCTGCCCTCAGAAACTTATAAGCCATTTCCCTCCAGGCATGGTGTCCTCCACATACTCCTTCATGAAATTGTCTTATGACCTTCTCTGTTTCTGATTCGACCAAACAAGCCAACATGAAGCCAAGAGGGTATTTCCAATACAATTGTCTTTCATCTATATAGTATTTGACTGCATGTATCTTCAGCGTTGTGGCTTTAGATGAGGTCAAGTCACTTGGGCACTTCAAGGTCAATAGGTAGGACAATATGTCTTTGTACCAATCTGATAAAGAAAACTTCTCTGCGATTCTGGTTTCAACTATTTGTTCATCGAGTTCGTTTATGTGAACACATTCTTCACTTCTCTGTAAGCCATTTATCCTGAGAGATCTGAAATTTGATTCAGCTAAGAGTTTAGCTAAACCTTGTCCCTTCACTAGTTTCATTGGTTTAATCTCCAAATCGAATTCTTGAATTTTGGCTAGCCACCGTCCTCTTTTTCCATCACTGTCGGACTGGACCAAAATATCTTTTACGAAGCTAGTGTGTACATATGCAATCACCTTAGAATGAAACACATAGGTTCTAAAATCCTTTAACACCTTCACCATAGTGTATGCTTGTTTTTCCATTATATTGTATCTAAGTTCGGTGTCTCTAAGAGTTTTGTTGAAAAACGCTATCGGTTGCTCGAAACCTTCTTCATTTTTTTGGAGGAGAACCATGGCGAGTGTGTGTTCGGAGGCGAATGAGAAAATAAGAAAATCCTTTAGATAATCAGGGATTGCTAGTACAGGCGCCTCGCTTATAACCTTCTTGATGTGGGAAAACGATGCTTTGGCCTTCGCTGTCCATTTCACTTCGTTGTTGTTCTTTAGCATATCTGTGATCAATTTCACAATTTCAACAAAGTTGGGAATAAATCTCCTCAAAAAAATTATTTTGCCTAAAAATGACTAAATTTATTTTACATTCCTAGGGATGTTTATTGTGTCTATAGCTTCAACTCTTTTAGGGTCAATTCTAATTCCATATCGAGACACAATATGGCCCAAAAGTTTACCTTCTTGCATAACAAAGTGAGACTTTTTGGGGTTTAAAGATAAACTGAACCTGTGACATTTCTCAAATGTCTGCTTGAGATGTATCAGATGATCTTCATCAAATTTAGAAAAAATGGTTAGATCATCAAGATAGATAACCACAAATTTGTCTCTTTCGCCAATGAAAGCGATATCAATAGCACGTTGGAAAGTAGCACCTTCATTCATTAAACCAAAAGGCATCTTATAATACATAAATGTAACCTAAGGAGTGGGAAAGGCTGTCTTTTCTTTATCGTGTTCACAGACGGTGATTTCATTGTACCCGGAAAACCCATCGATCATCGACATCCTATTTTCCCCAACTACTTTTTCTAAAACATGTTCCATTTTGGGTAGGGGGTAATTATATTTGAGGGATGACTTATTAAGATTTCTGAAATTGACAGACAGTCTAATTTCCCCATTTTTCTTTCTAACTGGGACCAGGTTTGCTACCCAATCTGAGTATCTCAGTGGTACAATTATCTTTGCGTCTAAGAGATTTTTGACTTCCTTTTCGATCACGGGTAATAAAATAGGATTAATTTGTCTGAGTTTTTGTCTAAAGGGTTTGACACCAAGCTTCAGGGGTATCTTATGTTCGATCACAGAGGTGTCATAGGTTCTCAGCTCTTCATATGACCAAGTGAAAACGTCTTTGTACTTTCTAAGTAAATCTACGTACTTATTTTTTGTTTCAGGGGACAAATACTTGGATAACTTCACCAACTGAGGGTTTTCTTTAGTACCTATGTCACAGTCTTCAACCTCTTCAGGTTGAGGCTGTAGAGTGGATTTTGAAGGGATATCATCTTGATTGAATAATCTTTCCAAGGGAATCAGACCCTTGGGGATCTAGTTATTTTCAAGAATAAGCATTCAATGATTCGTGATTTTATCATGGAACTCTTGAGGATCCTCCTCTTCCTGCATGATCCAAATAGGATCGTTTTGGTTTTCTTGGTCAACATGAGTTTCGGCAAACTCGTCTATAGATTCCAAAAATTTGCAAAGTTGTTCATCATCCTCAAAGACCTACCAATGATGTATGTTATTCGGTATAGAAGGTCGATGCCTCATTTGTATGTGGTACTTTAGCTTAAACGTGGTGGGAGGTGTGAAAGTTAAGGCTGCCTTGGCTAACGCATCAGCCTGTTGGTTTTCAATTCTAGGAATGAAATGAACTTTGATAGAGGAGAAGAAATTTTCAATCAGATCCCAGACACAATTCCTGTAGGATCTCAACCTAGGATGTTTGGCCTGGTACTGTCAGTTAACTTTTTTTATGATTAAATCAGCGTCACCAAAGACTTCGAGGTTCTTTATTTTCATTATCCTGACCGCTTCTAACCCTAACAATAAGAATTCATACTCACATACGTTATTAGTGTGGTTCTCATTCCACTGTAATTTGTAGGAAAATGGAATTATGAATTGATTATCGGGGGCCACCAGGAGTGCCCCAGCTCCAACTCCAAAATAAGATGAAGCACCATCAAAAAACATCTTCCATACACCTGAGCTATATACACTTTCTTTTAATCCTTCTTTTTCTGTTTTTTTTTCTGTACAACTTTCGTCTATACCTATTTCAAACTCATCATCAATAGATAATATACAATTTCCTAAATCTTGGTCGTCAATATATATAGGGTGGTTATTTGGGTTATGTGGATGACCTACTGTGAACGCCAACCTAGTTTCTCTGTAAAGATGCGTGTATTGTCCTCCAAATACTGAAATTGTAGCATAGGTCATGTCAAGCTGGAGTGATCCCCCAAGTTTGGCACCCCATGACCTAGATAATAGCATACCATATTTAGGAGGAATATCGACGACTACTACATCCATGATAATGCTTTTAATGGGTATTTGTGCCAGATTGACCACCAGGTCTTTAATCATACCTATGCATTTGACCTTTCTTGAATCAAATGAATATAAGTCTCCATATGGCCTAGTGATTTTAAGACCTAACTCTTCCATAATGGATTTTGGCATCACATTGTGGGATTCTCGTGAATCCAGCATACAGTTATGAAGTAGGTGGTCGAACAAGGTCAACGTGATATAGAAGGGGGCAACAATGTATCTCGCACCTTCGAAATGCGGACCAAAAACTATGTTTGGCTTGTCATCTTGTAAGTTGATGACATCGGTTTGGCTTTCGTCTTCTAAAAAGATAATCATCTGAGCAATTTTTTTTCTGTATATAGGATTTTTGGCCAGTTTAACAAGTGGGATAGGGATTTTGATTTTTTTTTTTTTTTTCCAGATTAAAATTTCGCAGGACCTTGTCGCTCTCTATGTTTGGGGCCTCCATTCCTTTCTTTTCAACTTTTATTTGTGGTGCAGACTTGGTTTCAGTCACTGGATCCTGTGTTTTCTCAGTGGGTGTTCCTACTGACTTTGACTTGACAGGCTGTGTGTCGGCGGTTTTCTTTTTTGTAGTTTTTTTCTCAGTAATCTTTGGAGCTGCTTCATCAGTTTTGCCTCTAGGCAAAATATTTTTTGTTGGGGTGGTTGGAAGACTCTTGTTCCTATGTCTCAAATTATATTTCTCGTGAAGTTCGGCAATAATATCATCTGCAATACCTTGATAGGCCAAATCTTCAGAAGTATCATTGCTAACATCATCTTTCGATCTAATTTCGTTATTTAAAGATTTTTCGTAATCTTGTCTTGATAAATAAGGTGATTTATTATCATCACCAAGATTATTTATATCTTCATCGAACTCTTCAAAATCTTCTAGGTCTTCTTCTCCCATGAAGTTTTCACCTTTGAAGGGGGTTGGAATTTTTTGATCTTCATTTTTTATTATTTTCTGTGGGGCCCGAGGATGAGGATTCCTTCTAAAATCCTTCCTAGGAAAATGATCCCTTTTTTTATTTTTCTAATTCCATTTTTGTGATCTTATTTGAAATTTCTCTAATTACCCTAGCCATCTCGTCTATTTTATCTCCCGAGGATTTTCCCGATCCTGAAGACCCACCTTATTCCTTGAATTTCCTATTTTCTTTGTTCCCAGTTTCTATTTTTGCTTTTAATTTTCGTAATGCCATCATGTTCGATTCGATCTCAAGAGCATCATCTTGCATTTTCATGAGATATTTTGACCTCCTTTCTCTCAATAATAGGGATAAATTGGGATCAAAGGCCCCAGCAAAAGTCACCTTTGCTACAGGTTGAGAAGGTTTGACTTCAACCGGGATTTTATTATATAACTTGTTAAACCTTTGAGTGAACTCTAGAACAGATTCTTAGTTTTTCTTTCTAAGGGCTCCAAATTCAATTAGGTAATATAGGTGGTCCCTCCTCTCCCCCCATTGTCTAATAAAAACATTTTCAATCTCTTCATAAGATCTTAGAGATCCAGCTGCTAAGCCTCAAAACTAGGTTCTCACCTGTCCTTCGAATGTCTGAACGAGGAGTCTGAAATAGACATCTTCGTGGTCAATTCCAAGGATGTTGGCAAATTGGTCAAAGAAGTTTATATGTTCTTGAGTGGTCAAATCTCCTTCCCCTGTAAAATTGGGAAGACTTTTCATATAGTTTTCGTGGAGATTGTGTAGGGGAACATGGAGGACAAGGGGGGCGTATTGGGCAACTACCTTAGTGAAAATTACAGGAAGTAGTGCTTGACCGCCTGCTGGTCCTCCTGGGGAAACACCCCCAGCTCCAACACCTCCATGTGCATCCATTGATAGATTTGTGGCTGAAGCTCGGAATGTGTGAGGAGAAGATTCATGGAAATTGGGGGAAAATACCTCAGGAAAAGAGAATGTATCGTATGAAAGGGGAAGCAAGATAGATTTTTCAAGTGTTTCCTTACCGTTCAACTGCGTGGAAACAGGCTAACAAATAAAATGTGTAGGTGAAATGATTTGTCTAAGGGATCTGCGTGATTTTAAAATCTTTTCCGGATAAGAGACGGGCGAGGTCTGTTTATAATCTGGGTTCTTTCTGGTGTTATTCTGGCTAATAGCCAATTTAGTTATCATGGAGTTGCCAAGTGAAAAATATAGGTAGCCTTAGAAGGTTTTCTATCTTTATTCACTATCAAATAAAGAAAGTGTCAATGTCATTCTTCCTAGAGAAAAGTTTTGTTTCTTTGTTCCCTGGCAATGGTGTCAAAATGATGTTGTTCCTGAGTTTATACTTTAAGGCTCTAAAGTATACCGTCAAGGCATCCGTAAAAATAAAGGTAATTAAAGGGTAAAAATCAAAAGGAAAGATAAATTATAGTTGGTTTCCCAATTTTCTCTATCTAGCTTCCCTTTGTTCTTGGACGCTAATATCTCTCTCAATAGTTGCCCATGAACGTTCTAATTCAACTAGGTTAGTCGTTGTTTGCAGAATAGTATTAAAAAGGTTCAAAGCAATGCTAGTTTGATCTTGGAGACCAGGTTCTATGTTGGGCTGTCTGTTATTTGGGACAGTCATGCAGAGTAAAATTTTATTTAATTTTGAAAGAATTTGATAAATTGTTGCTTCAGTTTTTTAAGGGATGAAAATAGGAAAAATAGTTTTGAAATTCAAAATAATAACATAATAACAGGTTAGGCCGTTTCCTGGACTTGAAACAACTTGAGAATGGTAAAATAACAAAGAAATACTGCTGAAAAAATATGAGGCTTTAATCACGAAAGAATCTCATATTGTAACAGGAAGTAAAGAGGAAAACAAGATTTCTAATGAAGTGTTAAATATTATTGTTCAAATAATCTGTAGGTCTTAAAATTACTGATATTAATTTCAGAGGAAAAGATGTAAATAATTTGATAACCAAATCAATTCAAACTACAAAAGATGTATGAAATAAACATATAGTTGATCATTCATTAGAAAGACATTGAAAGAGAAAAATAGAAATATATTGTAAACAGGGTTAAAGAACACATAACTTCAAATTAACAGGATTCAGAATCTCGTTTGCATTATTTATATCACAATGGATTGAAAACTTTTAATACAATCGGTTCTCCTCAAAACCAAAAAGCCCGTTCTTAGTCTTGTGAAATTCTATTTATACATGATCACCAAACTTTTTTTCCCTGTTGATGATTAACTAACTTCCTACGACTAACGGTTACCTGAATGTGCAAGGTTGAACCGTTTACATTTCTATTTTAAC
Source organism: Picea mariana (assembly GCA_032191745.1). Lineage (NCBI taxonomy): Eukaryota > Viridiplantae > Streptophyta > Pinopsida > Pinales > Pinaceae > Picea > Picea mariana. Next base: position 55,880 of record JASDQU010438460.1, read on the forward strand.
TACTTTGTTATTTCAATAATGAAAATATACAAAACAATATTTCATGTCTGCGTTGACGAACTTCCTTCTTTTGTCTTAAGACAACGAATACATTTTCCCAAAAACTTTACCAAAACTCTAGGAGCTTCTGGTATATCTTTTGCCTCAAATATGAAGAACTTTTTCTGTAGTTCAAGCAAACGATCTTCAATTATCTTCCTTGTGAACTTAATAGTTTTCAACTTTAAGTTCGGCATCACTATCCATTTGTCGATTGCGGTGACATTGATTACCTTTATTTTTGGGATCTCCACCTCCATTTCCTCCAGATCTTCCTTGAATCTTAGCTGGTGCTTGACAATGTTAATTTCTCCTAATAACCCCAAACAGTTGTTTTTTCCAATGTTCAAAGAAGATTTTTCTAAAAGATCAAAAATTCCTTGACAATCATCATTGACCTCTCTGGTTATTCTTTTGTTTTCTGCAAGGTCTACCTCCCACACCTTGAGTATTACATCTCCTTTAACCTACTCTGAAACATATAGTTTTTGAATCTTTTCGACCTCCTCCTTTGTTGAAAGGGTCACTTCTTTTTGGAAAGTCGTCCTGGCTACTTTCAGTTCTATTTCTTTCAGGAGAATGTTCTCCAAATCTTTACTTGTTTCCTGAAAGTAATTCTGAATAAATTCCATATTTAAAAACACTCCCTGTTGTTCCTCTTCTATCTTCAAATGTATTCCCAATACCTGGGCCTGGAAAATTTCAAGCTCTACCACTTGATTTGAAATGCAACTAATCTTTTCTTGTAATTGTTTATTTGTTTCTTCTTGCTTTAGGATCTGTGTCTGAGTGACCTGTATTTTCTGATTTGCTTCCTCTAAGATTTCTTTTAGTTTATGAATCTCTTGAATATCATTCAATCTAGCTCGTTCTAGACCCTTTTTTATCCCCCAACCAATATTTCTTTCAGTCTCCTTTAATTGATCTTGTAGCTGAGCTATCATTTGTTCTTTCTACTCCAACATAGTTGTCAAACTACCCACAGAGTATAAATTTGTTCATGCTAAAGCTCCCATTGTGCCTGTTATCTCTGTAACGAATTCTGCCTCTTTAAGTTTTTGTCCATCTATAATGATTTTGTGCTTTTTAATCATTGTATCTCCTCTTGGATGCATTTCCTATTTTAGGAGAACCTTTCTCTTCTTACTTAAAAAATAATTGGAAGGAGGAATCTCATCTCTAGAAATAGGCTCAAGATCACTTACATATAGAACTCCCTCTTGGGGGTTTCCATAAGTAGACTGCAATGGAGTCAAAGAGGTAATGGGACTTTCAAGTTTCGTCGATGTTGTTCCTCCTACATTTTTGGGAATGTTCTCAGGGATTTCTGAGGGTATTTCCAACTCTTTTCCTTTCCCTACCTGTGATTTTTTTGTGTGAGGAACTTCTGTTTCTTGTAGAGGCAATTCGGTTTCCTTCATTTTTCCACTTGTATTTGATTTATCCTGTACATCTGTTTCAAAACCTGGAGGAAGCTCTTCCTCCTTTGGAGGAGGGGTCATGGACTCACCCTGCAATATCTTTGGCAAACAACTTCGCCTATGACTTTGGAAAGTCATGAAACCAGTCTGTAGATTGGGTGATTCGGCCCGTACCCTGTTCAATACCTCTTCATAAGTTTTAACCTCCTTGAATATATCATCATAAAAAGATTGTTCATGTTCATAAGCTTTCAAATTACAGTGCATCAAATGTCTACTTATTAATTGATAAGGGTCATGCTTTCTGTGCTCAATATCTACCATTTTTATCTCCTCTAATTCCTCAGCTTCCACTTTAGAATGGCCAAGGTTTAGTAATGAAAATTTCCAGACATACACAGGGAAGATTGGCCAGGATTTCTTTTGAGATACCTTTAACTCTATCCCAATACCACCTTTCACTATTTGATGTGCTACCTCCCTCAATACCAGTCTGTCCGAGAGGAATTTAAGAAGTGCATGAGGGGGAATTGAGCACCCATAAACCCTAATATAAGAGAAGTTTTCTTCAACAAACCAGTCAACTATTTCTTTGAGATTTTCTGAGAATGCCTCAGAAATGTGAGGGGGTTCATAGCCATAAAACATTTTATGCATTGGAATTATTACAAAATGACAAATTTCATAAAATGCATTCTTATCATTTTCTTCCCAAAGTGCAGAATGATACACATGAATGGGCTCGGGGAAGGTCGTGTTCCAACTCCAATTCATCAGGGTAAATGGATTCACAAAGAAAATTGCATCCATGATGTATGCTAACATATAAAAATCCACTGACTAACCTTTAGATCTTACAACTCTGTAGTTAAAAATTTCTTGTGCTAGGTTATCCGACAAAATCTTACTCCAATTGAAGGTGTATCCTTCTAAAGCTTCTTCTAAAAACGACACCCAATCTGCAGGAAAATGGCAGGGATTCTTTTTCCCGAAAATTCTACACAGAATAATAGCTACATAGACCATATACTCGTTCAAAGATGTCGTGGCATAAACCCCATGGGTATCGTCCCTAAACTTTGATGGACATCTCCACCATTTTCTAATTAAATCCGGATAGGTTCGGTTGGCCTCAGTACACTCCTTCCTTTTAAATTCAGCTAAAAGCTCAGCATTATAAATATACTTAGGATTTGGCAAGAGTTTATACATTACTTGTATATGCTTTGGCTTGAATGAGCCGATGATGACCCCTTGATCATTCAAAATGCTTCTTGTTGGGATACCAACCTTTTCCAAGGCCCAACTGATCATGTCATTGTATTCCAGAAGCCGAGTGCATGCCGCGATCTTATGAAGTTTTGATTCTGCTATATCCCAAAAATGATTCTCGGAATTAGTGGGATAATTCTTGATTTCATATTCCAGGAATTCAGAGATTTGTTTCCGGGATTTAATCGAGTCGATAGCATGTGGTGTAGTGTCGGATATGATATCTCCTTCCTCTGCATCTTTACTCTTCTTCGGTGCCATGAATTTAAGTTAAATGGAAAACCTGCCACAGAGAAGGGGTGTATGAGCTCGACTGAAATTGTCTTACGCTTGATAGTATAAAACATAAAATGTTGTGAAAATCAGACCTTCAAACTCTCTTTTAATTCATTTAACGATGAAAGGACTGATGCAACTGTCAAGAATTCAATACATTTAATGCAGTATATATTTACTAAGATACACATTAGTGTCACATATCACCAATTATCCTTTATTAAAGTGGCCGCATTTTGGCACTTTTGAATTCAAAATTCGGAACATTTCATTCAATCGGAACCTGAAATGTGAACAAAACCTAAAAAGATTGATTGTCATTAATCATGCTTTCAAAACAGAGTTAATTTAGACTAATCACTGATTAAGAGTCAAGATTTCGTGTTTCGGGATTTCGAGGATCGAGTTGAAAAGAGGTATGTTATCATTGAATCCCGATTTCCGAAATCACGAAATCATGACAAAATTAAATTAGGACTTCAATTTGTCTTAGCAAAATAATTGATCGGGATTAAACCCACTTTGATTATTTTGGGGTTTCGAGGATCGTGTTGACAAAAAGTATGTCATCATTAAAACTCGATTTCCGAAATTACGAAATGATTAAGTTAATCCTTAAATTTTGATATTAGTGAATTACTTAATCAGGATTAAGGAATGATTTCCAAAACAGGATTAATTCAGTTTAAACACAAATTATGAGTCGGGACTTCGTGTTTCGGGATTTCGAGGATCATGTTGACAAGAGGTATGTTATTGACAAACTCTAAATCCTGAAATCGCGATATGATTAACTTAGTATTTAATAATTAGTAACTTTCATATTTCGGGAAATCAAGGATCGGGATTTCGTGATTGGAAATGCATTAAAATATATGTTCTTAGTAAACCCCGAATTTCGAAATTTTTTTTAAAGGTTAATCTTAACTTCTTTAGGGTTTAAAATTTTCGTGATTTAAGAAATAATTTTACGGGAAGCGCATTGGGACCTTTATAACAATTTTGGTTTTTTTCCTTTAATTATTTAAAGAATAAAGTTTTTTTTGGGATTTCGGTACTGGCCTTTTGGAAATGATAGTGAGGGTTATGCTTCATGGAAAGCCGAAACCCAAAACAGGAAGGTTTTAGTTTTGAAGATGAAAAATTTAATATATGTTTCAATAATAGGGATAATCTCATGGCAAGTGAACAATGAGTCTTGGTTGAAGACTCAAGCTTGTGGGCTTGGTAGAAGCAAACGAGGGGGAATCAGTCAATCTCTAAGAAAGTCTAATGATGCAATTCATTGATTTAGAACTCCACCTAATGAATATCTCAGAACTCTTGAATCAAAATATCCATAGTAGCCACAACTTAAGCATTTAAATTTGTCAATTAAAACTTGAAGACACCTCACAATGTCCTGTAGCTCATCAATTTGTTTCTTTAGGGGCCCCCACATTTCTAGGATTGCAATAAAATCCCAAGACTTGAAGAAAAAGCTACTTGAATATAGAAAAAAGTTCCCAAAGATTGTGGAGAATATACATCGGTTGAGAGACTACTCCTGAAATATAAATAAGAGGAAAAAGACTTCATAATTCTTAACATCCTACTACAACCCATTTATATTTTAGTATCCACCTTCCCTACCCTCATTGCATAATGATCACCCTGTTGCATGGATCAATCCTTCACCACACACAATATCCCACCACTAATCACGAGCTTAAATGCATATGTCGTAATAATGTTATCATCTTGTATTAATCCATATGTGTGAGTCTCATGGATTCCAACCATTTGTAATGGAATTAACTGCACCCTATTTGATGTTAAAGGAATTATGGGATTGACTATTTATAGATCTTGTGGTTAATCAAAATATCTCTCCCACACCTTTTTATAGCCTCATTACAATAGAAGTCTTCCTGGGAATTGTTCTCATGGAACACATGGAAAACGTCCATGGTAGGAATATAACTCATGGTGGGAATAACTCAGACCATATTAGATTCTACTAAAAATTGTGCTAAGTTTGGAATCTTGAGGAGAAGAACCCTCAATTAGGTGCTTGATTGTAATTTTTGAATCACCAATTATGATCAGATTTTGAATTCTTATTTAGTTGGCTAACTTGACCCATGAAGGATAGCATATGTTTTATCTTGGTTATTGGAGGCCAAACCAAGATTCCAATCATATGAGAATAATTGTGTTCCTCTCGATAGAGTGAACCTATCTCACATCTTCCACGCCTAATAAAATAATTTTTATAACTTAAATTTAAATTCATTTTTCAATATAAATTGTATCTCTCATATGTGTATGTGTGTGTATAGAAATTATTTTCAAATTCAATCATTATGTCTTATGAATTTAATATCAAATTATTTTGTTGAAACTTAATATCAATTATTCATTTAAAACCTTGTGTAAGATAAATATTCATTTAAAACAACATATCAATGCAAGTGTGAGATAGAGAGTTCTTGGAAGTTGTAAAGAGCTCATTTGTCCCTGATGATAGGTGGAGTTTCCACTCGAAACATTGGACGTTTCAAAACACTAGACATAGTTTAAACCGAAAAGCTCAACTGCAATATTTCTTCCTATCTGGCCTTTTCAAAAAAATTCCCTCTTGCTCTTCTTTGTCATTTACAATGACAAAAGGGAATTAAAACCCACAACAACATCATTATCTTTTTTTATCAAAATATTAAAATTAAAATCACATTACCTCTGTCTCTTCACCATCAACATATTCATATTATCCAAAGGCCTCATTGGAGAGCATTATGGTTTTCGTCGAGATTTTGTTAACTTTTGAATTGAGTTCCCTATATATGTTCCTAAAATATATCCACTCAAAGGACTACATTGTATACTCAATATCTGGAAGCAAAGGATGTAAACATACATTTTCCACCTTCACCTTTTTAAGTTCCCGATCAATAACAAGTTTGGAATCACCCATTACCTACAATTTATTAGGATATTTAGACACTTAGGAGTTAGTTAAGATCAACTTGGTGTAATGTGTCATTGGGTAAAAATGTGTTTCTTAGTGTGTTTCATTAGTAAGAATTAGTATGGATTTGTAGTTATGTAATTAGACAATCATGATATGTTCCTGACATAGGGTGATCTGACAGTTCATATTGTCCTCGATCTTAACGAGTCCACTGATCCATGGCTTAACTCTCAATTGGTCCATGATATCTATTTAAAGAGAATGGAGGGTCATTTACTAATGATCGATTTTGAGAAACTCTCTCGTAAATGTATCGGTAATATTTTTCTTTTGTATTAATAAATTGCTCCAAGTGGCCACGTTGGTTGGGGTCGAGGATTTTTCCCTGTAGGGTTTTACCACGAAAAAAATGATGTGTTTATCTTTGATATGGTTGTGTGAGTGATTAATTAAGGTGATATTCCTCTATTGGAATACATGTGTTGTTGAGCATGGTATCATAGTTCATTTGAATACTTGCTCCAATTGTAGATCGAGATTGTGAAGCCATGTTTCCTCATCTATGGTTTTTGCTATTTTCGTACATTTCTGGGCTGAGAAGACTACTCCATTGCATCCAAAGTGCCTATTTAAATAAGGAAATGTTTTCGGTTCACTCGAAAAGGTTTCTGTTTTCCCAATATACAACCATTTTAGTCAAATTCAGAGGTATAAATCCCAAATATGCCCTTTTAAATTTTCACAAAGTTAATATTTTGGTTTGATATATTTTTAATTTTTGGGTTGCTACTCTTTTTTATCTGTGTATTCTCTTTTCCCCGTTCCCTGCACGATCTTGATAAATCATAAACGAATTGGAAAGGGATTTCTTGTTTTGTATGCTATTTGATGTGCTCTCTATGTGATCTTAGTAAATAAAAAATAGAGGGAAATATTGCATTTTCCAAGTAATCTAACCAATATCTAACCCTTGTTTTCATCAAGAAACGATTTTTTTTCCTTGTGTGAAAATATTTTTTTATGAGCACGCTCTCGAAGGCCACACCACCACCACAACCACCAACAAACCCAATCCTTTTTCTAAACAATATGATATGTTTTTCACTAGTTCACTTGGTTAAAAGTTACTTTACTCAATAAGAGGTCTTGAGTTCAAGTATCTCTTTTGCTAGTTTTTTTTTAAAGTTTATGCATTCATTGTAAAGTGCATTTAACGTAAGTTATAAAAGTGAATCACTATTAAATAACTTTAATATTTTATTTTAAGTTACTCTGCATGCAACTTTCATTTACAAAGTAACTTCATTGTAAAAGTGATTCCCTCTTATTCTATAAAAGTGGGTCACTTCATAAGTAACTTATTTAAAAGTGAGCTTATAGGCAGAGTTAGGAGGAGCATCACCACATGGACCAACTTCTACTTTCTATGTGGCTCTTTGGTTACCATTTATTCTTTTCTCTAAAAGGACATAACTTTCACATCCGAAGTCCATTTTTAGTGTCGTTTTTTTAAACAACCTATTTTTTCGATATATTTCCATCCAGACCATCAATTTTATTCTTTTATACGTGTTTTAAATATGGAATATCTCGATGATATTTTTCTTACCAGTACCAACTACTTCTCGTGGAAATACCATGTGGAGGATGTATTAAGAAGTAAAGGATTGTATTGGATTACCATGGGGAAATAACTAGAATCCAATGATGATGAAAATAAATTCAAATGGGGCAATAAGAATGACGAATCATGTCGAATAATCAAAATGTCCAACTCTCCTTATTTAAGGTTTCACCTTCAAGGAATTAATGACCCTAATGATTATTGGCTAAAGATTGAAATTGTGTTTGGTAAGTATAATATTAATTAATCCCACCAATTGGAGAATCGGTTTCTGAAATTAAGTCCAAACGATTTTCCTTGCATTGAATATTACTTATATAAGTTGAAAACACTTATAATTTTATGTATAGAATGCAAAATAGATCTACCAGAAGATTGATGCATATATGTCATTCTTTCTAAGCTTGGTAGTGCATATTTTTTTTTTGTATCTACCTTTTATGCCACCATAAAAGGTCTAGGGACTTCTTATAAAGGCCCTCTCTTGATTCCTTTTGTGATGATATGATTCAAGAGCAAGATAATATTATACAAATTGGATTAATTAGCAACGTAGGTACCTCCAACAAAGACTCAATAGTCCAACGGAAAGATAAATCCAAGAATACCAAGAAGAAACATCCACACCAAAACAACAAGAAAAACAAGGATCCCAAATCCTCTCATCTAACTTCTTCTCCTAATGGTAACAAGGGAGAAAAATGTAAAAGTAAGAAGACCGACATACATTGCAAATTTTGTGGGAAAAATGGTCATGATGAGTCCAATTTTTTTAATAATATGGAAGCTTTAGAAGCAGGGATGAATAATCATAACATCAATATTGATTCTTCTTCTTCTTCTTCTTCTCATGGGCAAGCACTTTTTTTCTTATGGTTTCTCCTTCCATAAAAATTCTACTTCTTCTTTTGATGAGTGGCTTACTGATTCTAGATTATCTTATCATATGTCTAAGGATAAATCCATATTTTCTTCTCTTAATGAATGTAACACCAATAAAATATTTGTTGGTAATGATAGATCTCTTAGTGTTGTAGGGTCTAGAGAAATTCAAGTAGATAACGATCATTTTAATCATGTATTATGTGTTCACGATTTTTCCTACAATCATATATCAGTATATCAAATCACTCATTCAAGTGAAGGTGAAACTGTAGAGTTTTCACCTCACCAAGTTTTTATCAAGGATCTAAAAGATCATAAGCATGTTATTGCAACAAAAATTGTTGATGATACTACCAGGTTGTACAAATTAGAAGGTTTGGGTCAACATCTTTTCCATTTGTTTTTGTTTATCATAGTGATTATTTGAGAAAACTTTGACATGAATAGTTTGGTCATCTAAACTATCACTCATTGCAACAACTATGTAATCAATAGATGGTGACTAGTCTTCCTCTTGTTACTTACATAGATGGTGTTTGTGTTAGTTATGTTCTTGTAAAACATCATCGGGACAGTTTTGACAAACGTTCCTCTTGGCACAACTCGACCCCTTTGCAACTTGTTCATAGTGACTTGTGTGGTCCACTTTCTTCTCCTTATTTTTATGGGTGAAAATATTTCTTAACTTCCATTGATGACTTTTCCAGACACACTTGGATTTACTTCTTAAAACTTAAGAGAAAAGTTTTGACAAGTTCTTGGCCTACAAGGAACTTGTAGAAAAGAAATACAAACATTAAATTCAAAGTTTAAGAACAAATAATGGAGGTGAATATGTGAACACTCAATTTACAAGTCGTTGCATTGCACAGATCCAAATGCCTCACACTGTTCCATATACACCACGAAAATATGGTGTTGTTGAGAAATTAAAGAACTGAACATTAAAAGAAATGGCTAAGTGTATGATCCAATCCACTAGATTATGTCTAAAATATTGGGTGGAAGCCATTGACTGTGCAAATTACATAGTAAATTTCACTCCCACCATTCACTTAAAGTTATAAAACTGAAATAAGCATGGGATAAACTTATGCCAGATGTAAGTCACTTCGATGTATTTAGTAGTGTAGCATGGGATCACATTCTTGATGAGAAAAGGAAAGCATTGCAACCTAAAAGTTAGAAGGGTATATTTGTTGGTTATTTTTAAGATGTCAAAGGTTACTGACTTCTTCTACCATATTTTAATGAAATTATTATCAGAAGAGATGTTAAATTTGATGAAAATCTCTTGTCCCGCAAGCCTAATTCAACATTTGTTCCTTCTTCGTCCTATCAGACATATTCAACATTTGTGCCTTTTTCTATTACTATTATGGTTTCTTCTTCAGATGATGATAATAATTTGGATGAAAATACACCTTTTCCTACTCACCTTCTTCCAAATGAGTCCACTGAAATTGAACCTGTACCAACACCAACACCACCACTTCCTACAAGGATTTGTTCAACAAGAGAAGAAACTAGTGATCTTGTCAATGATCCTTCAAATCAGTGTCATACACGTTCATAGTTCTAGCGAGATTTTTCTCTTTTGGTTCAAGTTTCAGAGACTCGTGATCGAGATACATTTGCAGAAGCTCTATGTCATCCATATTGGGGTACAACAATGAATGAATAATATCACTCTTTAATGGAGAACAATGCTTGGGATCTAATTCAGATGTAAATGGATTTATATAACCAAGTATGAATTAGATGGAAGTGTTGAAAGACACAAGGCTTGGTTAGTTTTCAAATGATTTTCCCAAGTTGAATAAATTGAATATAATGAAAATTTTTCCCCTGTAGCCAAAATGAATTCCATCTGCCTTGTTGTTTTCCTTGTTTCCTCACATAAATGGGAGGTCCATCAGATACATGTTAAATCTTCCTTCTTGCATGGGGACATGTAAGAAGAAATATACATGGAACAACCTCATGGCTATTTCCAAAATGACTCTAGCCTTGTTTGTCGTCTTAAGAAATCATTTTATGGTCTTAATAAATGTCCGCGATCTTGGTATGCCAAAATGGATAGATTTCTTCTGGACACCAACTTTTCTACATGCCCTTCTGACCCTAATTTCTATACCAAAAAATTAGGAATCCATCTCATAATCCTTGTTCTTTATGTTGGTGATATTATCCTCACTGGAAATGACTCTAAACTTTTAAACCATGTCAAATATATCCTTAAGAAAAAATTTGAAATGATTGACTTGGGCTCTTTCCACTATTTCCTTGATCTCCACATTTTGCAAACCAAGGAAGGACTTTTTATTTCCCAATCTAAGCATTCTTGTGACCTTGTTCGTCACTTTCACATGGAATATTCAAAACCAAACCCTTCTCCCTTCCAGTCTGGAGTCAAACTTGTTTCCACCAGTACTTCTCCTGAAGTTGATGCCACTTTGTACTGTCATTTAGTTGGTAGCCTCTTATACTTGACTCATGATTGTCTTGATCTTTCCTTTTCTATTGTTCTTGTTTCCTGGTATATGAAAACAGCCCATGAAATCCATTGGAAAGAATCTAAAAGGATACTTCGGTATGTTTGGGGCACACTTCAGTTCAGGATACATTACAACTCAGGGTGGACTTCTTTATTTGTTGGTTTCACTGATTGATATCAGGTCGGTTACCCTTATGATCGAAATTCTATTGCAAGTTATGCTTTTAGCCTTGGCTCAGGACCTGCCACTTGGGCTTGTAAGAAACAATATATTATTTCTCTTTCTTCAACAGAAGTAGAGTATCGAACAATGGTTAATGCAAGTCAGGAAGACTTTTGGCTTCAACAGATCCTTTTAGAGTTTGGATTCTAGCAACAACATATGACCACCCTATGTTTCAACAATCGGAGTACCATCAAGCTCGCCAAAGATCCAGTTCAACATCAACGCAACAAAAATATCAAGATATACATGCACTTCATCAGAAATATCGTTCACAATCGAATTATTGAAGTGCTATTTTACCCTATAGAAGATCAAGTTTGAGACATTTTCACAAAGTTTGCTATAGAAGTGAAGTTTTCCAAACTTCGATCTATGTTAGGAGTTTAGGAAGTTGTCCTTAAGGGGGGATAGGATCTAATTTCTCCTTCATTTTCCTATTGTCTCACCTTTGTAAATCATTCGATCCTATCCTAAGTTGTTCTTAAGGGGGGATGTTAGGATATTTAGACACTTAAGAGTTAGTTAAGATCAACTTGGTCTAATCTTCGTTAGGTAAAAATGTTTTTCTTAGTGTGTCTCTTTAGTATGCATGGGTATGCATTTGTTGTTAGGTAATCTGATGGTCATGATATGTTCCTGACACAGAATGATCCAACTGTTCATATTCTCCTCGATCTTAACAACTAAATTGATCTAAGACTTAACAATTGATTGTTCCATGATCTCTATTTAAAGAGCATGGAGGGTAATTTTCTGATGATCGATTGTGAGAAACTCTCTTGTAAATATATCTGTAATATATCTGTAAATATATCTGTAAATATATCTGTAATTTTCCGATGATCGATTGTGAGAAACTCTCTTGAAACAGTGAAGCCAACACATCAAATTGGTGTTTTTAACCATTATGCCCACTCAGACTGTATAGGGAAAAATAATTATACAAACGATACCAAAATATTTGAGATGGTTTAGTATATGGATAGGGAAAAATAATTATTTGAAAAATTAAAAGTTATTCTACATTTATTATATTATTAATATTATTTATTAGTTGCAGCAGAGCTATAGCGAATTGCAGTAGAGTAATAGTGAGTAACAACAAGTGGAGTAACAACACAAATTTTGAAGGAGAAAGTACAGCAAGTTCTGGGATGTACTTTTTTCACGCACGTGCCATAGCTCTGCATCTCGACTACTGGGGTTGCTACAACCATGGAGGAGCAAGGCTCGCCTAGGGATTCCTCTCCTCCCCATCCTCCTCTGCCACTCCCAAATGATGCCGCTTTCAGTTCGTTGATTAAATCTTTGCCCAAGAAGAAGAAGGCAGAATGCTCGAAATTTGTCAAAAGAGTGGAAGAAATGCCCGAGGTATCTCTCCCACCGGATATTCCTATACAAGTAGCCTTATCAATGTCTGAACACGCACTTGTGGGGTAGTTCACTGCCCTGTGTCCGTCCCCTAAAGCCACTGAAACCTGGGTGATAAAAAATTGGAAGCCATTGATCAAACAAAATGTCACCTCTCACTTCCTGGGCAGAGGTTATTTCCTTTTTGAATTCACCTCCAAAGAGGATAAGGAGTTGATCTTCAGAAATGGCCCATACTTCATGGGACCCCAAGGACTGTATCTAAATAAGTGGACTTTGGACTTCGACCCAGAAGGAGATGTTCCTTTGGCAGTTCCAGTTTGGGTCAGACTGCCTAACCTCCCAATACATTGCTGGAATTGGGACTCATTGAAACATATAGGAGATGCATTGGGCAAGTTCATTGACAGGGCAAATAATAAATACCAATATGACTGTGCCCAAATCTATGTGGAGGTGGACCTTGAAGTAGGACTTCCAGAAGCTATCAAAATTAATGTCAGAAGTTGGTCTCATATTCAGAAACTGGACTATGAACAACTCTCGTTCAAGTGCCGGGGGTGCCACGAATACGGTCACTTCACCAGAAATTGTCCAAAAAAAAATGAGGAAGATAAGGGCAAAGAGGAAGGATGGAAACAAGTCAAGAGATCCAAAACTAACCCCAAGGTCTCAAATACAACAGGATAGGAAAAGAGCAAAGGATATCAGTCCAAAGGCAATAGCATGTCCTAGAAAATCATCCACCCAAAAGATTCAGGAAATATGTTTGAAACCCTTGACTTGGTTTTTCAAGACCTCCCTGAAAGGGATCCGCCTCAGAAAGAGCAGACGAAGAAAACAAGAACAGAAGATAATGAGCCAATTGAGAATGCAATGATAAAGGACTCAAGGCATGGGGAAAGAGAACCTGAAAGTTCCAAAGACAAATGTATAGCCAGCGATGTGGAAAGACAAGGCTCAGAAGAATCCAAGGAGGAAGGAGAGATAGGAGACTCTCTCACCATGCTCTAGAGATCAGCAAGAGGAAGGCCATCATCCAAGGACAAGAGAGAAAAAGAAACATATAAAGACAAAGTGTAGGGAAGTCAACCAACTTTGGAAATTTTTTTGGCTAAAACCCCTAAGCTGGCAAGAAACCAAGGACAGGGCTCCAAGGGGGGCCCCCACTCTCATAAAACTAAATAATGAAAGTGATCTCCTGGAATTGAAGAGGTTTGGGAAGTAAGATGAAAGAAGAAGCCATGAAGACCCTAATCATGACAGGAAACCTAGACATAATGCTCGTTCAAGAGACAAAATTGGAGGAAAATCTCTTCCATCAAAACAACAAAATTTACTGGAGAAAATTCAAGACAAAGTCTGTCTCAGCTAGAGGGGAATCTGAAGGTCTAGGCACTCTTTGGAACGCTTCCAAATTCAATATGGTAGCTGAGAAAAAAAATGTTCACTGGTTGTTCACAAAATTTCGGCATATAGACTCGAAGGAGGTTTTCAGTCTTTTCAATGTATACGTTCTGGCAAATGTAGGGGAAAATAAATCTTGTTGGGACTCTCTGAGATCCTTAGTGGATGAGGAAGTCTTGGAAAATATTATAATTGTAGGGGACCTGAACATCTCCTTTAGCCAAAGCGAAAAGCGAGGGGGTAGCATTGTAAGAGATCCCGCTCGAGAGTGGGTGGAGGACATCATCAACAACTGGGATATCTTTGATATCAAGCCTTGCCAAGGTAAGTACACCTGATCAAATAAACAGGTGGGTCCTGGGAATATCACTACCAGATTAGATAGATTTCTCCTTCAAAGTTCCTATCTCCTTCTTGGTCTTGACATGAAAATGAATATTCTATCTAACAACATTTTAGATCATAAGCCTATAAATATGACTCTCTCATCCCAAAGGAATTTAGGTCCTATCTCCTTTCGATTTAGTCCTCTTTGGATAAACCAAAAGGACTTTTTAAAGAAGGTCGAAGAAATATGGAAGACACCGATCATGGGGTCTCCATTCTTTGTTTGGGAGGAGAAGCTAAGAAGAGTCAACTCATCTTTGAAAAGCTGGGCTAAAATCATTCCTAGTCCTACGGAAGAAATAAAGCAAACCCAAGCAGCTCTTGAGTCTCATCAAGACTACATGGAAGAGGCTGAAATTTCGAGCGATACTCTAAAAAGAGAGGAAGAGCTACAACAAAATTTTCAGAATGCCTGCAGACAGGAGGAGGAATACTGGAGGTAAAAATCCATAAGTCTTTGGTTGAAATATGGAGACATAAACACTTATTTCTTCCACAAGCAAGCCCAAGCTAGAATAGGTTACAACTCCATTTCAGAGATAAAGGATGACATACATACTTATGAGGACTTTTCAAGCATTAAAAAGACTGCCTACACTCAGTTTAAAAATCTTTTTAATGAAGCAGAGGTGCAGGGATGCAGTGATAACATCCTAAATGAAATACCTATTAAAATCACATCTAGAA
>JASDQU010438460.1:70944-83943 GCA_032191745.1 Picea mariana
ACTTTTCAAGCATTAAAAAGACTGCCTACACTCAGTTTAAAAATCTTTTTAATGAAGCAGAGGTGCAGGGATGCAGTGATAACATCCTAAATGAAATACCTATTAAAATCACATCTAGAATGAATCAGAAGCTCGAGACTAAGGTCACTAGGAAAGAAATAAAGGCTTTCCTATTTTCCATGAGTCCTGATAAAGCACCAGGCCCTGATGGGTTTACAACAAATTTCATCCAAACCTGTTGGTAGATTGTGAAAAAAGATCTATACAAAATGGTTTTAAAATCCCAAGACTGTAAAAATGTTGGGGGAAACATGAACTCTACCTTCCTAGCCCTCATTCTGAAATAAAAGGGTACAAACTCCTTCAATAGGTTTCACCCCATTTCCCTTTGCAACATTGGATACAAGATCATCTCAAAGGTGATCGCCAAAAGACTGAAGGGCTTCTTTCAGACCTCATTCCGGAGAACCAAGGGGGCTTTGTTCAAGGAAGGAAAATCATGGATAATATAATCCTAGTCCAAGAGGCGCTTCACTCAAGTATGAAGAGAAAATAAAAAGGTATGATAGCCAAGCTTGACTTCGCAAATGCTTTCGACAGGGTTAGGCACTCTTTTCTGTTCGAAGTTTTATACAAGTTTGGTTTTGGGACTAGCTTCATAAATTGGATCAAAGCATGCATTTCCAGGCCTTGGATTGCTCCGCTGGTGAATGGGAGAGCTACAGATTTCTTCAAATCGTCGTGAGGGCTCAGGCAAGGATACCCAATCTCACCCATGCTCTATGTCCTCCAAGCCTCTGCCCTAAACTTTATCCTAGAAAAAAGAAGAATTGACCAGGATATTCTAGGCCTTCAAATTGCCATAGGAGTAAAAGAAATTAACCATGCTTTATTCGCACATGATTCCCATCTCCTTGGAGTAGCTACTGTCCACACTACCTCTCAATTTACATTAGTGGTGGATGAGTTCTGCGAGGCCTCGGGCAGTAAATTGAATGCTAAGAAGTGCCATTTCTATGGCTGGAATGTGTCTCAAAATGAAATTAATGCCATAGCCAGATGTTGGGGCTTTGTCGGTTCCATGCACTAGACTTCCTTTAAGTATCTTGGACTGTCAATTCTTCAAAAGAAACCTTCAGGTAAGGATTGGATCGCCCTTCTAGAAAAATTTAACAATAAATTGTAGGCCTAGGGATTCTCTTGGTTGAATCTTGCAGGGAAGACGGTGCTCATTAAATCAGTTTTGAACAGCCTCCCAATCTATCAAGCTTCCCTTATGCTTTCTCCTCTGGGAATTCTCAGAAAAATGGAAGGCATAGTAAGAAGTTTTTTCTGGAAAGGTGGAAAACATAACAGAAATAGATTGCCCCTTGTCAATTGGGATAAAGTTACCAAGCCATTTGTAGAGGGAGACCTGAATTTCAAAGATATGAGAATTCAAAATTTAGCGTTGGGTGCCAAATTTCTTTGGAGGTAGGTTTCCCCTAAGGCCGACTTGGCTCAGCATGCCCTCTGGAAGAAATACTTCTCAGGCCCAAGAAAAATAAGTCTAGACAGACCTGGCCAAGCTGCTAATGGATCGCAAATTCATAAACTCTGTATGCAAGCCCAAACTCTCATACAAGACAATCTTTTCTGGGTCTCGGGGAATGGTAAATCCATTGATCTGTGGGAGGATTGTATAATGAATGAGGCACCCCTAGCGGATGTTCATGAGCTTCATGACCTACGTATTTGGATGAAGAACGTAGGCATGGTCTCTCTATGGGACATCTCCATTTGGAATGATAAAGTCTGGCTGGACTGGATGAAGCCATATTTGTTGAGCAATCTCGAAAACGCTTGGTTGAACCTACGTGCCAGGATCAAAGGGAAGGCTCCAATACATGAGAAGAAGCATGACTAGAGAGGCTGGGGAATGTATACTGGCTCTTACTTTGTGGCACTTGGTTATAAAATGTTGTGAGCAATTCCCTATGCTCCCCCATGCCCAACACTATGGAAATGCCTCTGGAAACAGAAGTGCATTCCCAAAATCGATTTATTCAACTGGCTTCTCTGCCACAATCGGGTTCTTACAATAGACAATCTTGTGAGAAAAGTCTTCCACAGCCCCTCCAGATGCTACCTATGTTTGGAGAATGAATAAAAATCCCAACATATTATGTTGAATTGAAAATTCGCTTTAGAAGTCTAGGGCAAAGTTTTGAACCATTGCCCTATGCACATAGCGCTTCCATCCTCCATTTTTTATTTACATGCGAACTAGATGCACCATTACCCTGGATAGATTCCAAATAATAGTTGGTTCAAGGCTTCTTTGTTGGCCCTGCCAAAGTTGATCTGCTGGCAAAGTTGGTTGGAACAAAACAATAGGATCTTCCAAGAAAAAAAGCATAATGCAAATATTGTCAAGACCAAGATTTTAACCACCCTCAAAGATTTCCTGAAGGAGCATATAAGGATCATCACCGATAAAAATCTCTCCCCTCATGAGGTGGAGTGGGGGAAATCGCTAGGACTGAATTTCTCCAACGCAGAAATCCAGCTGAAAAAGGGAAAAGACTGGCAAATTAGAATGCCAGAAAATAGCTTCAGCAATTGGAACAAGGAAATTGACTGTTACTCTTTGTTTTTTGATGGGGCAGCAAAAGGCAATCTGGGGAATTCAGGTGTAGGTGGAATCATCAAGAATATAGAGGGACAAATTGAGCACAAGAATGCGTGGGGATTAGGCCAAGACACCAATACCCAAGCAGAGGTGATGGCTTTGATGCAAGGTCTCAAGATCTTACAAAAGGAACGCATCAAGGAAGCAAAGATCATCGGCGACTCCCAAACACTCATAAAAATGCTAGTAGAAAACTCAAATCCGAAGGACCTTCGACTATCTAGATTGATGGTGAGAATTAAAATTATTGCTAGCCTCTTCCAAAAGATAATCTTCTTCCATGTTCTGAGGAACAACAACAAAGAGGCAGACGCGGAAGCAAATAGAGCTTCTCTTCTTCCTGTGGGAACTCTATTATGGAAGGATAAGGAAAATTGGGACCCAATTCCTTAGCTGTGCTTTCATGTTTTACTGCTTTTTACTTCAGCAGTTTGTATGTGTTTTTAAGTTAGGGGATATCTTGTCGCTAAAGGTAATTTTTGAGCCCAAGAAATGATGTTATGTCAAATCTAGAGATGGGGGGATCCTGATTTTTTGGGAACATTGGGAATTGGCCCAACAAATGGGCATTTATGCCGAGAATTTTAATATCAAAACATAATCGTTCCTGTTAAAATATATATATATTATTTATTATATTATTAATATTATTAAAATAATTATATTATTAAATTTTATAGTGAATATGGGCATTGGGTAATCCCAAAAATACCATGGAAAGAAAGAATTTGTCACATTTCTGACATTAAAAAGGTTGAATATGAAAAACACTTTCTTCTAGGATGCTTTGTGTATACCGAAATTAGATCCCAATTTCAAAATATTTGTCACAACATTGACCTTCCTAACCTTCTAATACATCAAAACTTTTAATGATCTTGGAACACTTCTTTTAATACTTTTCAAGCATTTAAATAACATTTTAAAGAAATCCAAGTAATCTCTTACTTTTCCTAAGGTCCGATAGACCAATTTTGATCTCAATTGACGTTAACCATCATCATCATATATATTATTTTAAAAAATTTAAATCTTTTTCTACATTTATAATATTATTAATATTATTGAAATGATTATAATGTTATATGTAGAATTAATTTAATATGTGTTATATTTTAATGTTATCTATATTAATAATATAATTTCGGTATAATTTTTAATGGCTAAATTAAATTATATATTTTAATACTTTACAAATATAAATTTTTGAGGGTATTTGAGTGGATCCATTATGAAGATAACATGATGTTTATTTGAATTGAGGCGGATCGATTTTGAGGAGATCTATTATGGGAGTTTTTTAAGTGGATCCATTACAAGTAGTTCTATTATGAGCACACCCATTCATAGAGGTGGATAGATTATGAGTAAATTTAGATTAAACCATCAATTATATCTAGTCATTGTAATTTTTGAGGTGGATAGATTATGAGTAAATTTAGATTAAACCATCAATTATATCTAGTCATTGTAATTTTTGAGGTGGATCTACCATCAATTTTAACTAGAAATTGTATTTTATGAGGTAGATCTGCAAAGCCATCATGAGACGAGTTAGGGCACTTTCAAGTATAGGTGTTTAGAAAAAATTGAGACATGTTCATAATTACTTCATGAAGGCGTAAGATTGACCTAATCATATGCACAAGTTCCTTCTCCTAGTTTTTGTTATAGCTTATTTTCTATATATTTATTAATTCTAGTATGAAAAATTCAACACAATTACCAAAGAATCTCAAGGAAAAGTAACCCCAAACAATCTTTGCAAATATATATAATTATTAAAGAAACATAGAGAATAAAGAGAAGCCAAACTTCAATCAAAGTTAGAGGTAACTCTTGATAATATTTTTACATCACTAGAAGACAAGTTTCAAAATAAATATACAATAAAATAATAATATTAGATAACAAGTTGCATAAAATAGAGATTGGATTAAGAGAAACAAAAAATCAAAACCAAGAAAACAAAAAAAAAAAAATCAAGAAGAAGGGGTTGGTCGTCTAGAAAATATTAAAATGAAGAGAAAGATTAATGAGCTAGAAGGAAAGTGAAATAACAATTTGGTCCTAAATAGTCTAAAAGATAAATTGGATATAAAACCCATGAAAGAGGAAATTAATTATAAGCATACAACGTTAGACAATGAGCATAAAAAAAGATCCTTGAACCTCATAATATTTAGTTTGAAAGAAGAAAAATAAGAGAATATGCTAGCACTAGTCAAGGAAAAACTACAAAAATAGTTACAAATTGAAACAATTTGTCTGATAGAAGAAAAGAAGCTGGGAAAAATAATTTAACATAAAGATAAACTAATTCATGTTAAGATAAACTATAATGACCATAAATATGGCATACTCAGTAAAAATATAAGTCTAATAGGGTCACAGATATTTGTAAATGAATACCTCGTTCTATAAGATCAAGCTGATTTGAGGAAGGAAGTTTGTAGTGCTCTCTTTTGCTTTGATCAGTTTCATTGATTGAATCTTATTGTTTTTTTTTCCTTAGAAAAAAAAATGTGAATTTTATTTCATCGAGAGAGAAAATAAATTTACTTTCTATAGAATACATGTGACCATGTATTTGACAACATTTGTAGGGATAAGCTACATAGCACTTTGAAGAGAACAAAAAAACAACAACAACTAGAAGTTGTGCCAAAATAACATCTTCCAAAATTTAAAAAACAATTGACACTCCAGAATAAAAACTAACATAGTGTGATCTTATAATGGCTAAGATCTACAAAGTAGGTGGCTTAAAAAAATATAAAAAAAGATTGCAATGTATCCATGAACAGATACGGATAGCTAAGAAGAGATGTCAAAGGGGCCTTGGGTTTCAATAAAATACATGTGGTAGAACTCATAGTAAGTTTCATCTTTGATTTTTGTGATCATCCATTGCCCAAAATCCATTCGTATGCCTAATTTAAGAGCATATCTTCCTCTGATTTGCACTCCCTATAGAAATGCTACAAAGAGAAAGAATCAAAAGAGTCCAAGATTTTGAAAACTTCATCAAGTAAAGAAAGAAGAATAATGTTGTGACATTTTTGTGATTTTTGGGTCCAATTTATGACTATCATTGAGTCACCAAATATTTTAAGAGTTTAGATTCCTTTTCCCCCCACAAAAATTAACAATAGTTTTAGGGACATTATCTCAACATGATTGTTTTTACCAAGTCCTAGTCCCATTTTAAGTTTGAATAAATGTTTGTCAGATAGATAAAGACTTGCGCGCTCTCCAAATTGTTGCTTGTTGTTTTGTGACACCCCATAAAAATAGGCCCACGAACTTGAAAAGTCCACTTGTTCTTCTTGAATGGCATGAATTGTGCCTATCCCTTTTTATTTTGGGAAATTTTATAAAATGCTATGGCCTCGTGTCGCATTAATTTCCAAGAGAGAAGGTTTATGGTGGAAGATGAAAAAATTCCTAACCAACCAGTCTCCCCAATTAAGTATCAACTAAAGTTCTTGAAAACTAGGGTATGAGGACCTGGAGACCGAATCGTGCTAGGCTTATTCTACTATCAAACCACGCCATATGTAGTTCTAGGTCTATTTTTTATAGCACTCCTACTAGATTTTTTTAACAAAAGGGAAAGAAATAAAGAGATGTGTTATTGTTTCCTGATCAACTTTACACAAAGAGAATCATCATGAGCTCTCCAAATTTCTTGGTTTCATCCTATCCCATGTGGGTACTTTATTGGAAATCAAAAACCACATAAAGATGTGAGCTTTAAGGGGTAATTTTAACTTCCACAATCCCCTCCACCAACAAGATGGCTCCCTTTGTTGGATATCTATGTTGAGCTCAGTGTAACCCAATTTCGGAGGGTAAATGCCATGAGGAGCATGTTTCCAAACAAGCCAGTCTTCCCTTTATGTTATATGAATATGATCTTGAGTTCTCTTATATAATTATCCCACTGATCGAAAATGTGTGCCCCCATCCCCAGTTGTGTTGAATCCTTCCATTCTTCACTCTAGATGGTAGTATGCCCCAGATAAACTATCTGATTCATATAAAAATAGCCTCATGTGTGAAACTACTAGATCAAGGCTATGGGGAGAATATAACTGACCCCACTACTTGGCCATGTGTTTGTTCCAATTCACACCTTTCTGACTTTTCCTATTATCCATGCAATTCCTTCCCCAACAACATGAAAATATTTGATGATCAGCTTCCAAATTATTGAGCAATTAACTTCTTGTTTTGTTGGGCATATAATACATTCCTCCTCCAAATTCAGGTGGATATATTTGTGTGTAACCACCTTCATCTACAATATTTATGGTGTAATTAGTCTCCAACTAGATTTGGCCACTAAGGATTTTGAGAACAAGAAAACAAAAATTAATCCCCATCCTCCAAGCATTTTAGGAATAACCAAAGATTCTCATTTTACCTAGGGCATAAAAAAAATGTTCCTGAGAGCCAACCCATAAAAACTTAAAGAATATTCTTCTTGGTTTTTCTAGAACTCCTTTGGGAATCCAGGCCAAAGACATCCAATAAACTAGGATGGCTTACAGTACTGATTTGACCAATACCAATCACCATGATCAAGAGATCCATATGAAACTCCATACTTTTAACCCCTTTTCCAGTTTGGCTATTATCCAGTGCCAATATTTTTTCTTGTAGCAATTCAGCTTCAGCTGAAATCCTAGGTATTTTAGTCCTACGTTGAATTCCCTTAGTTCGTAAGGAAAGGAGGCTTGATAGAAGATCATATCTGCTTCCTCCAAGTTATGGATCAAAACAATATATTTTCTCTCATTTATTTTCATACATGTCTGCCGACCACAAAGATCCAGAATGGTATTCAATTTTTCTGCATCCCACCGAATCCCATTGCAGAAAATAAATACATCATCCATGAAAAGGAGATGTGTTAAATTTAAGAGATACCTTGGAACTGCCCCCAAGGGTTTTTCATCTTCCATTTCTCTTCTAAGTCCCTCTCTGACTAGGAGGAAGATAAGGGGAGACAAGGGACAACCCTTTCTTAGGCCTCACTTTGCATGAAAGAAAGGGGATGCTGCCACATTGATAAGCACTACAAAATAAAATGTCGTTATGTAGCTCATCACCTAGTTAGTTAAAGGCACTTAAAACCCAAAGTGTGTTAGGAGAATCCTGATATATAGACAACTTACTCTATCACAATCCTTTGATAAGTACATATTTAGCATTTCTCCTTTGAATTTCTTGGATTTGATACTGTGAAGGGATTCATGTGCTACCCTAATAGCTTCATCTATATGTCTTCCTTACAAAAAACCAAATTGTTTGCGAGAGATTGTGGTAGAGAGAATATACTTTATTCTTTTAGAAATTACTTTTGACACCACTTTATATATACAATTTCATAGTGAGATTAGTATGGAATCCTCTAGATACCAGGGGGAGTCGATATTAAGGATAAGGGCTATGAATGTGGAAATGAGTGGAGTGTGCATGTTTCCTTCTATTCAGGATTACTCACTACTTTTAGTATGTCCATTTCTATTATCTCATAGAGGCCTAAGAAGAATTCGATAGTCAAGCCATCTAATCCTTGGATTTTGTCCTTATGAAAATTGTGAAGGACCTCCTTGAGATATTATTTAGTGGCCTCAACCATAAGGGATATATTATCTTCTTCATTCACAAAGCTCGGAAAGAAGGAGTTATCCTACCAATGTCTACAATCGAGACTCATTCATCCTCCTTGAAAATGTTTTGAAAGTGGTTCTTTCCAAGATGATCCAGTCCATCAAAGGAGGAGACAACTAGGTTGAGTGATCATTTATACTTCATATAGTATTCAAGAGTTTCCTTACCTTCGCATATGCCTAGAATAATTTTGTATTTTTATCCCCGCATTTGAGCCATAAAGAATAAATTTTTAGACTCCAAGCCTCTTCTTTGTCATCTAGAAGTTGCTTTCTTTTCTTTTCCAGGATCAACAATTCTACTTTTGATTCGGTGGTGGCATAACCCCATCCTTTAGAATCATAGACGGATTGTAGGGATGATTTTATGTCAATTAGGTCATGTCCATCCCTCTACCTCTTGATATGTTCCCATTCAACAATTTCCCTTTTTACTCTTTTTAAAATTTCTACAAATTGCACAATAGTCAATTCCCCTAATCAATGATTATATGGAACCCAAAGTTATTTGACTAGAAAGTGAAAGAATTCCTCCTTTAGCTAGGACGAGTTGAACTTGAATGAGTTGGGTAGTTTTTTTATTCCTCCTATAATTTCCAAGAAAATAGGAAAATCATTGGAATCACCTCCATTTCCTACCCACTGTCTCATCTGAAGAGGGGTCTCCAATAATTTGTATGAGACAAGAAACCAATTGATTCTTTTTCTAATTTTTTCCTCCCCTACTCTCTTATTTCTCCAAGTAGGGTTTAGTTTAACTGGGGATACATCAGTCGCACCTTTCTCTCCTAATATGTGTATAAATAAATCAGATAAGGGGTTGATTCTTGCTTTTGGACCCCATATTTTAGTAGCTCCCACTGAGAAATTTAGGTCCTCCCCTAGAATGAGGCCATCACAGTTCATAAATGATTTTTTGAGAAGGGAATACCAGCAGGGGACGTGGTATAGGTATGGATTGTAAAAATTTAAAAATGAGAGAATCATTCCCAATTATTCTGAGCATATATCCTCCCCTAGGCCTGATTCAAAACCCCAAGAGTTTTGCAGTTTGGCAGTTCTAGTATTCTACCCAATTTCCAATACCCCAAAATTCCCACTAGTATTTTCTCCTATAAACCTCCATTTCTTGAGAAGAGACTCCGAGGATATTATTGTTTCTTATTTGATCTATATGGATATCGGTGGCCACCCACCTTTTCCAACTGGATCAAAATAGTTTTCTGGCAATTTTGGCAATTTACTATTTTTAGAAGTTTTCATTTCTGAAGCCATTTTGAGGCCCTAAATGATGTTTATTTGGGAAAACAGGTTTGTAGTGTGGAATTTCATTGGATATTGCGTCTAAAATGAATCTCCTTGAGAATACCTTTCCAACGGGATATCATACGCCTAAAATAGAGATCGTATGCAAAAGTTATGACCCCAGGAAGTTGATATACTAACTTACCCAAATGGGGCCCACATGACTTTTGGCGCTTCATCTCCTAGGGTTAGATTTTTGGATGTATAGGTTTTTTTACATTCCTGCTTATTGTAAAAAGGCCTTTAGAGCCTCATTGTAATCATATTCTTATGAATGCGTGCAACCATCACATCTCTTCTTAGAGATAAGCCGCCACCATTCTAGCAAGCTTGTTTCTATTGCATTTTACAGTTTCAACTTATTTCGTTATTGAATAGAAAACCAATTTTACTGTATCTCTATTATCTTGTGTTAAGCACCTATTAATAATCTGTATTCATTTCTTTCTGATCATAAAATCTGTATTAGTGGTATCAGAGCGGTCTGCTCCTTGTCGTCTTAATGCATGTCCCCAACGAGGTTAGAGTACAAAGGGTTGGGACTCAAGATTGTTTCTCTTGAGGAAAAAATCTCTCGCACACCAAAGAGACCTCTTATGGAAGGAGAAAAGAAATATGATAGGACAGGAGATCCTTTCAAATTGTTTATTGAGGAATCCCTCATGCAACAGAGGAACAAGATGATGGATAGTTTTGCACAAATCCTTCAGCAGCTACCAACAGGCGATGCATCTTCTTCAAACGAAGGCACCGCCCCCTTCAAGGTACAAATAAACTTTGATATTCCTATATTTGAAGGTCATATAGATGAATATGTTGTAGACAAGTGGTTGAATCTACTAGAAGGGTATTTTCCTATCCATAACATTTCGAATAGAGAAAATATTACTTTTGCGCTCCTCAAATTCGTTCCCCATGTCAAAGATTGGTGGGAAACTTTATGTGAGAAAAAGGAAACAGAGGAATCCTCATTATTTCCAGTCACGACCACGTGGGAATCCTTCATGGATGATATTAAGGAACAATACTACCCTATCGGAATTTATGACGACCTGTATACCAAATGGACCACACTGCGGCAAGAAAGAGACCAAGCAGTGCTAGATTTCACAAATATCTTCCATACCTTGTGCACTGTTAGGACCACACAATGTACCTTTTTGCCTATACTTTTTGCCACTATTATACTCTTTATCACCCATATTTAAACTCATACTATCACTTTATCTGATCATTCCAAAGGTATACAACGTCCCTTCTCATTACTATACGTTTAATCTGTTTTGCATAATATTTTACATTACTCTCGTACTTGACCATTGATTAGAAATGCATAAGTGTTCAAAACTGCAGATTAGCATTTGAAGCCTGTTGCTGAAACACAGGGTTGTTACACAGTCCAAGGCCACAGATGATGAAACACGGAGCTGTTACACAGTCTAGAGTCACAGATGCTGAAACACGGAGTTGTTACACAGTCCAAAGTCGCAGATGCTGAAACACAGAACTGTTACACAGTCCAGAGCTGCAGATGCTGAAACACAGAGGAAACCGCCAGGACCGACGATGCTGAAACACAAAGGAAGCCATTACACTCAGCGGTCAACAGAGCACCAACCGTCGCTCCCATGTAAGAATGCCGACACAGTCAGAGCGCAATTCATGTGGCTGAAACAACCCGTGAATTGCGATGCTGAAACAACATCAGCAACAACAAGAAGAAGCTGTTACACCAGCCGTAACAACAATACCTCATTTAGCTCCTGTAATAGCATTCGGTTGCGTGAGACTAGGATTTCCTATTCTGGTTTAGAAAATAGATCCAACTAAAGATAGGAATCAGACACACATTGTAATTTTGGGATCAATTGTACCGAAGGGGTTCCCTCTTTAATAGAGAGGAAATCGCCATTCGAGAGGCCAAGTTTTCCAGATTGTAACATGATATTTTGACAGATGAATAGAAGACTGCTTTGAGTATCCTTCTCTAGCTTTTTCATTTCAGGGGAATCTTGTGAGAAGGGAGGGCCCACCTTCATCACAAGACTCACCCGTTAGTTCTAGAAGTGTGTTAGTTCAATCTCTGTTTAATTAACTTTTGTTTGTTGAAACACTACTTTTAATGAATTCCTCTTTGCTGAAACACTACAAAACTCTGTCTTAGTTTATTGAATGAAATTCGTAATTCTTTTTATTAGCAATCTTGTGTGATGATTTTATGGTGCTAGCCGGAGATTGGGTCAAGGGTTCCTGCTCAGAAAGGAAGGGATCAGAATGTTCATTTCTCTGTAGATTTCGATTACTTTTGCAAGTGTGCTAGCCAGAGATTGGGTTAAGGGTTCCTTCTCAGAAAGGAAGGGATCAGAACATCCTGTTCTCTGTAGATTTCATTCACTCTTGCAAGTGTGCTAGCCAGAAACTGGGTTAAGGGTTCCTGCTCAGAAAGGAAGGAACTGGAACATCCTATTCTCTGTAGGTTTCATTCACTTCTGCAAGTGTGCTAGCCAGAAACTGGGTTAAGGGTTCTTTCTCAGAAAGGAAGGAACTGGAACATCCTGTTCTCTATAGATTTCCATTACTTC
Source organism: Picea mariana (assembly GCA_032191745.1). NCBI lineage: Eukaryota > Viridiplantae > Streptophyta > Pinopsida > Pinales > Pinaceae > Picea > Picea mariana. The sequence continues at coordinate 83,184 of JASDQU010438460.1, forward strand.
TACCAGTGTGCTAGCCAGAAACTGGGTTAAGGGTTCCTGCTCAGAAAGGAAGGAATTGGAACATCCTGTTCTCTGTAGATCTCAATTATCTTTCACAAGTGTGCTAATAATAAATAGGGCTTAAGGTTCCTGCTTAGAAAGGAAGGAATTAGATAGTCTTTTTCTCTGCTAGATAGAGTTAATTTTCTCTGCATTACTGTTTTCATGAAAGAGTGTTAATCAGAAACAAGGTACTGAAGTCTCTGTTTGAGAATAAGGGTCCTGTTCTCTGGTTGCAGAATAGATGTTCTTCCTGTTGCAATGTTATTTTAAATGTAATCCAGGATTCTTTAAATTAATCTTTAAAATCTGCAATAGGTAGATTGCTTTCCTGTGATTTAAATCAGAACTTCAGATCATTCAAAGCAAGTGTGATTAGTATAGTTCTCTTACTACAACTCTAAGTCACTTTTGGAATTGAGCATATATGGTGCGTGGTTATCTTTGAAATAAAAGACTTCCCTGGGTTGATAATTTATGTATCACTTGGTTGTTTGAGTCAATTAAGCAATTATAGTGACCAACATTTTGGCGCCGTTGCCGGGGAAGATAGCTATAGATTTCAAAAGCACTTATGATTTCTTTTCTTTAGATAAAAAGAATGCATGAAAGACCCCCAAAACACTAACCCTACAGGTGGCAAGGGAAAAGGAAAAGGAGGAAGAAAAAATTACATTGACGAGATTTTATCAAAGTCTGAATCTGCTGCTCAACGACCAAA
>JASDQU010438461.1:29992-40527 GCA_032191745.1 Picea mariana
GATCTCACCGGTTTAATTTGTTTATGTTTATGTTTATGTTCCCCAAGGGTTAGGTATTCAAGGGTTCTACAGACAAGGGTTTTCCCTGTGCTATAGCTCTCTGATATACGTGCGGGGTCCAACAGTAGTACTCAGCCCAATATCTCAGGGCACTAACTAAGGAGGATAGACTGTACCCTTAGCCATACTACTCGACTACCCAGGTACTAGAGAGTATCTTCCCGAGTGTTGTTCTTGGTGACACTATAGAAGTCTGGCAGCCGATAGGTTTATCTAAAGAGGGCTTCAGAAAATCTAGGTCGATCCGTACACAGGTGTTGTCTGATGCGCTACCACTCGAAGGGGTACCAACATGGGTTACAAGGGTGGCCAACAAATGTGCGCTTAAGAACCACTTGTATTTCCTGTGTGTATGAATCTCTCAACCGCGGGTTTATGTGCGTAACGACAGATCTCTGTGGCTTAAAGACGCCGAAATACGTCTCTACCCTAAAAAAAAAATACCCACAATTTCTGCAAAGGAAAGTGCTCTGATACCACTTGCAAGATACCAGATATACAAAATATGCAGAACAGAAATAAAATGCTAGAAATGGCAGAATAATAATAAAATATCTAGCATAATCTCCACAATAACACAGAAATGATATAAGAACAGCAATAGAAATAACACTTAGATTCAGAAAGCAATGTTCACAGGCCTCTTCGAGGGGGCAACCTCCAATAGAGCAGCGCTCTGTTACAATAATTTCCAAGCTAGGGTTTTCATACCCTCGACCCTTATTTATACTAAATATGTCTATTAAGAGAAGCATCTAGAGGAAGATCATTCTATAAGCGGAAGCTTCTATTAGGTCTTCTTACATCCGCCTTATTCTATTTTATTGAAAGGCCTTATTAATATTGACCTTTATTACATCCGAATACATTGATTTACCTATGTGTGGGTTAGGACCTTAACAGTATGTGACAAAATTTAAGAACAATTACACTATCATTATGGAGGGAACATAATAATTCCATAAATGGTTATTCTTTAGTAAAAAATTTGTTTTCAATTGACCATTGACCATTAACAATTTGACTATTACCTCTAAATGTTTCATATCAATTCAAAATAAGCTAAAAAAAATTTTTATGGAGTTCAAACATATATAAATGATAACTAACCACTTATATACCTTTAACCACTTATATACCTTTAAGAAGATTATAGTTTAACAAATACCAGGAACTTTTTGTTTTCTTCAAGGGACCTAGTAATTTGATCATAAACTCCACATTGAAAAAACAAATATCCCATTATTAACCTCACAATATCAATTTTATTAACCTCACAAATATCAATTTTGGGTTTTTAAAATAGAAATATGAAGTCGATTTTTGATAACTTATATCCCAAAATAGCCTTTAAATAATGATGGCATTGAGACAACCATGAACCAGATCCATTGATGAATGATCAATTTTATTAACCTCACGATATCAATTTTCTGTTTTTAAAATAGAAATATGAAGTGGATCTTTGGTAACTTATATCCCAAAATAGCCTTTAAATAATGATGACATTGAGACAACCATGAACAAGATCCATTGATGAATGTTTAGTATATTTTGGGTTTTTTAAATAAAAATATGAGGTGGATTTTTGGTAACTTATATCTCAAAATAGCCTTTAAATAATGATGGCATTGAGATAATCATGACCAAGATCCATTGATGAGTGTTTAGTATATGGTGACACCCGGTGATGATATGCATGTAGTTGAAGGACATTTTTTTCTTTTATGACAACTTTTTTGGAAAATTACAGATATGATTACTTAGAGGAAGTTGTACTTTACTTAGAGGAAGGAAGTTGTACTTTTTAAAGGAATTTTGTATAATGGTGTTTACTGTTTTCAATTTTTTACACTATATTATAAAAATAATTATTAATATGTATTTAAGATTAATGAAGATTATTTTTTAATTATAAATTTTTTTAATCATGTCAAATTATATATATATTTTGTTGACTAATGTATAAAATATATTGGGTATAAGTTTTCTCAAGATATTGTAAAATTAAAAAATTAATTAAGATGGTATAAGTTCGATCAAAATACCTTCTTAGCATGAATCGCTTTCCTCACAAAAGGGTTGTTTGCCCATATTGAAGAGAACTTATAAGGATCCTGTATAACCAAACACACCCAAATATAGTCATTATTTATACAAACAAATATATTTCAACGCTAACCAGTAAAAATAATCAATTATATAATATTCATCCTCAATCTTCACTCCTTTTTTTTTTAATTTAGATAACTATTAGCTTTATATGTAACATAAAAAAGGGAAATAAGCTGCTTGCAAAATTTATGTAGATAATAGCTCATGTTTTAATGAATTATTAATATAGGATATAAAATTTTTAACATGTAATCTAAGTAAAAATGATTTTGATATTTATTAATAAAGATAAGATCACATTTGCAATGGTAATGTAACCAAATGGAATCACTACATTCATAAATCAAACAAACAAAGGAATAACTATTTCACATATAATGGAAACACGTGCACACTTAGGGATGTATTACACCTACAAATCCAAAATAATAAAGAAATACTTTGTTATAGTCAAAATGGGCATTCAAGTGTCAACACAGAATAAAAAAACAAAGAAATAACTATATCATATATAATGGAAACACATGCACGCTTAGAAATATATTACACCTACAAATCCAAAATAAAAGAAGAATACTTTGTTGATGGTCAAAATGGGCAATCAAGTGTAAACACAAAAAACACTCTTGTTAGGATGGTCAAGAGAAAAAATGGAATAAAACCCAAAATACTTTAAGCCTGGTGTAGGAAGGCTGATTTTTTATATAAATTAGTACAAGTATTAGATTCCTTTAGTGTATGTATGATTAATTTTAAATATGCATTAAAATAGTGAGATAAATATATGTAAATTGCATTTTTGAAAGAGCTTTTTTAAATTAATGTTAATTTAATTTAATCAAAATATAAACAAACATGAAATAAAATACTTTAAGCCTAGTGTAGGAAGGCTGATTTTTTATATAAATTAGTACAAATATTAGATTCCTTTAGTGTATGTATGATTAATTTTAAATATGCATTAAAATAGTGAGATAAATATATGTAAATTGCATTTTTGAAAGAGCTTTTCTAAATTAATGTTAATTTAATTTAACCAAAAAATAAACAAACATGAAATAGAAGTAAAATGTTGATATAAAAGTATTAATAATGATTAATGTAAAGTAAAACTCTACACAAAGAAAAAAAACAAAAAACTACATGAAATAGAAGTAAAATGTTGATATAAAAGTATTAATAATTATTAATGTAAAGTAAAACTCTACACAAAGAAAAAAAACAAAAAAACTAAAGTAAACTAACAACATATTTATGACCTTTAAAAGAAAAAGTAGAAAATTAAAATAAGACAATAAAGTAAATGAGAACAATAAATATACACAAACTTATTTTTTTAAATTAAATGTCAATTGCATAACTGAATGACATAACCACATAGAGAGGATTGATAATTACTTAGGCTCCATATGAATAGGAGGTTTCTAAAACCATTGGTTACTCATACCAATAGAAAACCAAGCAAGGAATGGTGAAAAACATAAAAAAGTATACACCTAAGTTCTCTAAAAGGAATCTTCACATATAGTTTGGATATGCTTATGAGGGTGGACACAATTATATAACCATATATATAACAGATAAACAAAAAGTGCACTCTTTTTCACCCTTATGCTTGACCTTAGTTATAATTCATCCTACCATTATAAGCTTATGTCATGCTACTTGATAAGTTAAAATAGAATGGAACTAATTCAACGTAGAACTTAAGCATAACTACTCTTTTCTCCTTCCTTAAGTTTAGGTTTCCTTCTCTTCCATTTATAGAGGATAGGATGGCAGCTAATAACGATCTCATAAATTTGTATAATAAATAAATTTGTAATAATAATATTAATTGCTAGATGGTAGGTAGAGGATTATTTAGTTAGATATGAGTTTATGCACCTAGGCAAGCTAAGGGCTTAACCATTTAACTAGTGTGCACACTTATTTACCTCAATAAGACATAAAATGTAATGAATCTTAACAGATATAAGAGAAAATAAACTATAAAACTTCATAAGTAAATCCTTAAACTTCAAATATACCAAAATATTCACTATGAACAATATAAGAATATAAAGAGAAGAATCCTTAAGGTAGGGAAACACCATCAATTACTCTTTATGGAAGGAACCACTCCACAAGTCATGTTTGCTACAAAAAAATGCATCCAACACATATCCAATACATTGATACTCATGTGTGTTTATACTTTTTAGTGAGTATTCTTAGGCATCTATGTCAACTAACCCTTATTAATATATTATTTATTTTTAATTACATAGTGGGCCTATTTTGTTACTATGGCCACATTACATTCATTGTCCCCTTGGGTACCTCCCTAGGTACCCCATATTATTTTTCCTATGTACATTACATTCCACCCCCCTTGACATGTTTTATCCTTGAAACATGGGAAGAAACCATATAATATCATTTATTGAATAATGTAGTCAACCAGTACCATGCACGAGCATCCATCCATCATAGTGACATGTGGATATGAAGTCCAACTATGGCCTTTCCTCCTCAATCATGATTATGGTTTATTTTTGGATCCATGTCTTCATTGTGCTACTATGATGTCTCCATGAATTTCTTTTTGTCCTCTATGTGCCTCCATATTGGTTTCCTTTCTGGTTCCCTATTGATCCATGGTAAGTTTTCTAACACTCATGCCCTTTCTTTGCTGATTTTTGTTTCTCAATGTGGTGTGGGTGGTGATATATGGAAACCTTAACTGTCAATTATTCTTTCTTTGACTCTTCAACATGTGGTTCTTTAGCTTCGTATTCCTTTTTATTCCATTCTAGGGATTTTCTTCATGTTCTTTTGCAGGCTCTTCTTCAACTTATGAATCTTCCTTTGATGTGTCAATAGGTATTACAATTAATTTCCCTACAAAGACTTCTTCATGGGACCCATTGGGCCCTTCTTGCTTAGTAAGAGAATATCTTGCAATGTGATTTTCTTTTTCTTGTACCAAATATTCAAAACCTTATTTAGCACATTAATATTAACTATACCAACTAAGTCCATCCATGAATATCCCAAAACAATATCCACATCATCAATATCGATAGCATGCAAATATGAATTGAACACATATTTATCCATAGTAATCTTCAAATATTTAAAAATATGAACCTTTTCACCCTCAACCTGTGTGGTTTGAATATTCTTTGTGGGTACTTGTAATCTTTTAACCAAGTTAACATTTATCAAATTATGCTTACAACTAGGTTTAATAGAAACACTAACCTTCTCTTATTGAATACATCCATGAGCTTGTAATATGAAGTCATCATTCTTCACAACTTGAGACCCCTTGTCTAAAAATCTACTTTTTCATATTCTTCATCTGAGAGTGTGTTCATCTTGTCATGTTTAAGCAAATTCCACCATAATATGTCTACATCATCTTTTAAATTAATACCTACACAAATTTTCCATGTCTTTCCCCATAATCACTTATTTCCTTTTATGTATTATTCAATAGTAAAACCACATAATTTTCCTATAAACCACTTCTTTGAAAATAGAACAATGGTTTTAAAGAAAATCACTTACTTTTCAATGGAGCTCCTTTATATAGTTAGGGTTTGAGGCGACTAACCTAAAATGGCAATAACGTCTGCTATACTTCTCAATTTGGCTATTATGACCAGAATTAAGAAATTTCATAGTTTCTTTGGATCTACTGGAACTAGTTTGACTGAAACTTGTACACTCTATCAAAAAATATCTAGTTTATGAAATTTGCAGCCATCACCCAAAAAATAAAAAATAAAAAATAAAAAAACTTACTAATGTTTTTTAATAAATCAATGAAATCTCCACTTCCCATACTCCATTTTGGATGATTTATTTTTAAAATTGGCTATTATCTTTAGAGGAACTCATATATATAGATATTTTCCTCAAATTATGCACAAAAAGTTTCAAAAATCAACTAAACTTATTCCATCCTCTTTTTTCCATCAAAAATCTACATAAAGAAGAAAAAGATATCTCACTTCATGCCAAAGAAAGATCTTTCATTCCGCTTGTAGTGAACCTTGACAGATATAAGAGAGTGAACCAAAAAAATTCAGAAATAAACCCTTAAACTCCAAATATACCAAAACATTCACCATGAACGATACAAGAATATATAGAATAACCTTTAAGGTAGGGTAACACTATCAAATACTCCTTATTGAAGGAATCACTCCACAAACCATGCTTGTTAGAATACAAATAATTCAAAACACATCCAACAAAATGATACGTGTGTGTATTTATATGTTCTCATGAGTATTCCTCGGGGTCTATGCCAACTAATTGTTGAGTATAAAAAAAAATTAGGGGACCACATTCTTTTAACCATTCTACATCTCCTTGTTTTGCTATAGGATGAATTTTGTTTTTCTTTAATTTTATGCATTTTATTTCTTGTTTTCTTCACATTTAAAATCTCAAGAAGACCCAAAAAATCTCATGTTTTGCTTAAGAGATGGAAAGAAAAAGAAAAATAAAATAAAAAAGGAACAATATTGAAATTTTTATCTAAAGTGTCGATGAATCCATCCAGGTTCGGACTGAAAGAATGTGCTAGCAATTTACCCAAAATCCCAATGTTGATGCAATTCTTATAAGAAAGTATCGATGAACCATCGAGTAACGGGGAAATCAAGTGAGTGGTAGAATGAAAATTTTAAGGACTTTTTCTATCGTCGATAATCCATCGGGCATAAAAAAAATCTTATGAGTATGAAAGTGACAAGGTTAACATTTTCACAGATGTCGATGAAAAGTTTAAAGAGTAAAACCCTACCAAGTGTGGATGGCACATCTTAGTCGTCCGATCATCAATCAAGAATGAATCTTAACAATCGATCCTTCCACATGAATTTTGTCCACCTTGGCTATCGTACAAGTCCATTTCATAAACCATGCATGTCCATATCATCGACTATACTTAACCCTTTCTACCATGTACTTGGGCCACATCACTATCTATATAGTCAATTCTCTAGAGATTTTATGAAAAATAAAAGAATCACCAATAAATCGTCAATGATTCAATCCTTTCTCCCGATGCTGATAATCAACGAATGAGGCTTATTTGTATACTTGTGAGTCATAGGACTTAGGTCTGTCTATTGACATTGATGAAATTTCAAGTTAAGGTTTTATACAAATGCCAACAAACTAGACAAAGTGCGTCGAGCCATTAAAAATAATATTCCCAAAATATACTTTTGAGGGTTCACATGAAAATGTCGAAGAAAACACAATATACCATACCTTTTCATATGATGTCTATGAATATGACAAATTGTGCCAATTTTGTTTTTCAAAAGCACCAAAATAGTCATCCCTATGCATCAGACCATACATTAATGGAATAGGGGATGTGAAGGATCACATTTAACACAACAAGACTTACAAAATCCAATCATCATAATCAATATTTGATTCCTTTTTACCCTCATATATATTTTTCATATCATAGAAACACATTCAAGTGGTTAACTCATCCCCTCTGTGACCTGGAAGTGTTTTGCATCCAAGTTATCCTCTATAACAAGAAAGTTTGGTTTCTTATCTTATTGATGGTAAGTATCATCATTCATGGTGATTATAGAATCAAACATTCATAGTGTTTAGTAAAATTCACAACTTCACCCTTATCCTTGGCCCAATCGATTCTTGGGGTAACTAATACCAATTCATGTTTCTAAATTTCGATGGTTTCAAGTAAAATGCCTCCAAGGAAGAATCTCATTCATAAATATTTGAAACAACCATGAACAAGGGGTAGAGAACCATAAGAGGAATCTATCCCAACTCTGCCATAGGGAGGGGAACCACAAACTACAAAGGGAGAAAATTTAATCATCAGGTTACCCCTGAAGAAATTATCTACACAGGTACCTTTATATGGAGACACAGAGCCTAGCACTAGCACACAGGTCCATATTCAAGTATGAAACAACATTTTTATCAATTTAAAGAATCACAATTACTTGGAATCAATGCCACATAGAAACCCTAATCTCATAGTGGTACATGACCAGGTCTTCCAAACTATTAGGCGCTCCAGGTTACACTCAATTGCAACAAGGGCACCATTGTTTCCTTGTATTGAAGCAGTGGAGTGGATCATAAACCACACCAAATGTAGAAATTGTGTGATTAATAATGAAATGGGAGAGTTCATCAAAGTCTTCCTCCCATAGGATGTCACCAGATATTACAAATTCCACAAGTCCAAGGAATTTCTTAATAAATATTTTGTGGTTGCCTTTTATAAAAAATATGATGTAAGAAGAATTTTGGCCAGCTAGTGGAAATAATATATGTAGTTTTCCCCACTGTTAAACTTGGAAATTTTAAATTTTCATATACCCATTTAAATCAGATGCAAATAACAATATAAATACCTATGCGACTAGTAGAAATATCTACTAGTATGCATGAAATTCCATTTAAATGTACATGACTACAAACTTGATTTTGTGCAGCATGATAAAATTTACATGAATCTAATGACACTTTTGAAACATGAATGCAACAAATTAACATTCACACAACAACATCTAAATTCTTAAAAATGCAAAGTAAACATACAACAATTAAAACCCATAATAAAGACAGTGAAATAGAGATAAATCACTTATCTTTTTTACCAAATGTGCAACTGGATGCAGGGAATGGATATTCCACCCAAACATATATTTTTTTCTCCATATCTCAGCATAAAATCACCCTCAAGTTGGGGCTACAAATCCATCAGAAATGGGTGTCACTCCATTGTCTACTCACAACCCAATTTTACCCACAACAAACTAGTGTTTCCTACAACTATCCCAATCCACCAGTTCTCTTCCCCTCAACCTACACAAACCAAGTAATGGGATCCCCCCTCACTGCACACGATCCCTCGAGCCTTCCCACTCCTCTCCAAGGATCCAACATAGGTTTTCTAGAAACATCTCTTGTTGGGGACTCCAGGGATGTTAGTTGCAACAAGAAAAAATCATAACATCCAACTCAATTGTTGTTGGGTAATCTCTCACATAGAAACTCACTCTATATGCATAACAATCTAATTCTTCATAAAATTTTATCTCCAAATAGATACCAAACATGCCCACTGTGGCTACCTTCAAGTTCCAACACCCTACACTTCCTTGTTGTCCCAAAAACTTCTCTCTTTTCCCATACAAATTTCCTTTTCTCCCATGCAAGTTGACTCTCACTTTTCCCAATGTTGATTGTACTTAGACCCCATGCTCTCATAACTATGGGATGTTACTTTTCACACCCAACCTCTTATTTGTGTTTAATGATCATGATTTGATACACTCAAGAGGAAATTAGAATGTTTATACACAATGATATCTTTACAAAGTGGGTTCAAATTAATAGACATGAGTAATTCCCCCTTGGAACCCCTCTTAGACCCTCCCCTTATCTTATGTAAACTTATCCCCCATTACTTTTTATGTATATGTCTGCAATAGGTGATACATTTATTTTATTATTATTGATATATAATGTTTACATATTACATCATCGATCCCATGACCATATATCATATTTACATTATACATCACTAAACTAGGGATTAAAAATGGGGATGTTACAAGATAAGAAATTTTTCAATAGGTCAGGATCTCTATATCCTATTATAGGTCTATGGGATCCATCCATTTACCTTATGATCTTACTATGCAGGTTGAATGGGGAAACATATTTCTCCTAGTTTACGAAAGCATGGTTTCCATTAGCTTAAACAAATATACATGCAGGGGAAAAGGTTCAACTAGGGATCCATAATATCTAAACAACTTAGCACCAGAATTGAACATGCCTAGAACCTCAAGCTAGGTGCAGTATCTTCATTTCACATGAATTCTTGTTTGTTTGATGTGTTATGTGCAAGGAATTATTTTCCCTGATTGTCTCTCAAGTGGAAAGTATAAGAACCTCTTTTTCATGTTTATTTCAACATATTATGGGATAATAAGTATAATAGGTCATAATATTTGATCTATGATTTATTTATAGCACACTTTTACACCCTCATATTTAGAAAAGAATTCCCTAGACTATCCAAACAAGATAGGAAAATTCTTATATATACGGGAAACCCATATTTTGAGGAGAATCACACATATCTTTAAATATATGGAGAAACTTGTCCAACCCACCTCTTTCCATCCTATGCCCCGTAAAGGTTGGTAATTGGCGAAATTTATTATCAATTATGGAAGGTTTCAATACCACATTAGTGAAGGACAAGAAGAGAATATGAATACCATACAACTTCCAAATTTGGGTACTATTATGTCAAGGATACCAAACATGCCAAGCAAGAAGGACAA
>JASDQU010438461.1:57480-70641 GCA_032191745.1 Picea mariana
GAGAACTGGTAGTTTCATAAGGAATGATATCAAATTTTTAGTGCTCAAACATGATGAATAGGTATCAATTAGTTGGCCTTGTGCACATGAAAGGTGGAAGGAAGAAATTTTCACAGAGAATGCACAAGATTGACAAGAGGTTGAGAACATGAAATTCTATCCAAATGTAACTGTTTTTGGCTCCCTATTACTGAAGGATCAAATTAAGATAATAATTCAAGGAGATGATTCAAACAAAGAAGAAAAGGAAGCAAGGATAAAGGAAGAAAATGAGCCTAAATATATTCAAGAGGAATAGGATAGGATTATGCAAGAATAAGAAATATGAAGGAAGACTGAAGAAGAACTCAAGAGGAGGTAGGATGAATATGTTTCTCGAGAATTACTCACGAAACAAAGGAAAGAGGAAGAAGAAGAAAAAAGGAAGAAATATATGTTATAGAGGAGGAAAGAAAATGAAGAAAATTATAGGCAAGATCTAGAGGAAATGAAAAGAGTAGTAGAAGAATTGCCAAAGCAGTAAAGGAAAGCTCATATGTAGAAGGCATAGAGGGAATAGCTTGATAAAGAAGAAAGGTAAATGAGTAAAAAAGGAATATGGAACATGAAAAGACTTGGAAAACTCATAAGACTACTAGTGTGATTGATATAACAAAGGATAAAGAATAATTGGTGAAGACAAGCATCCCCACAACTAATGAAAGATTACCTTCCACTAAAAAATCCTACTCAAGACTTGCCTAAAGATAAGGCTACAAAATAAAATAAAGGAGAACCATGGTGGATACTCATGAGCAAGGAGGAGGCACTTGTTGGCATAGGGGCAGACCTAGGGTTCATCTCTAATAGCGCACCAACAAGCCCTAACTACTGGCCCTTTTAGAAACACTTGCGAAGTAGATGCAGTCTCACCTAAAGTAGTGATAGGGGGTTGTAGGACACAGGTGTCTACAACCAGAGGAAATGCAAAGTGGATCCAGGGAAACTCACACACATAGATCTAGTTATTCATGTTCTTCCTTAAGCCTACTTTGCACAGTTATATCTCTGATCTAATACAATGATGTAATAACATAGCAATCATAAGGCAAAAGAACACAACATCAATCACACACAACAACGAGATATACGTGGTTCACCCTCTCTCTAGGGATACGTCCACATAACTGTGCTTTATAATATATTAGGTGAAAGCATACAGTTATATCTAAACTCTTAGCTTGTAGATATCTATTTCTTTCTTTTCTTCTCTCCCCTCCCTGTGCACCCAGCTGCAGGGTTGATCTTCGCACCCAACTGAAGATCTTACGACATAAACTTCCCTCACCACACAATACTTCTCTCTCATCAATGACAAAAATCACTCATCATAACATAATCGAACCCATATCAGGTACTCTTGACCTTTATTTATACATTACAATGACTCTTGGACAACCTTAGGCTGAAACCTAGGTGTAAAAACCCTAGATGTCTAAAACCCTAAGTCAACTTGACCTGCATTTTTAGGGCTTTGCCAGCCTGTCTTTCCTTCTTTCCTACGAGGTGATCCAAAGCATCCATTGGTGGCTTTTTCCTCTTGCTGAGTTGTCCACGATCTATCTTCCTTGTTGATCTATCTTCCATGATTTCCTTGTCCAACGACTTTCTTTCTCTTACTTCACTCCTTCTTTTTTTCTCTTTTAGCCACTTCGACCCAATCTCAGTCAACTTTTCTTCCACGCAGTTTGTAGTCCGTGCTTATTTCCTTAATATTCAAAACCTTCCATAGAAAAGGGCCAACAGGCCCCCAACACTCACATGTGACTCATCCCGAGGCACTTAAGGTCTGAACCTTCTGTTTTTCTTCATCTTCAGACTACGTGGAGCAGCCTGTTCTTTTTTCTCTGTCCCTCCATTCCTTTTGTAGTCTATATTTTCTGTGTCTAGTAACCAGTTTCAACAACACCTAGTACCTAGACCCTTCTTCTCATGATTTTACTAAGAGCTGCGAGGCAGATGGTTGTCATAGTACAATTTCAACTGGATCCCATTCACCAAACCTTCCTTCCATTCTCCATTCAAAGTATTCAACTGCACAGATCCTCTTTCTATAACATAAGAAACCTCATATGGCCCTAGCCAATGTGTCTTGAACTTCCCTGGATGCTTCATGAACTTGTTGTCATATACCAATACCATATCTCCTCGCTTAAAATATTTCTTCTTGATGTGCCTATCATGATAGGCCTTTTCTCTTTCCTTCTGTACCTACTGATGGAATCCTGCAATAAATTGATCTTCTTCTAGTTCTACCAACTGCAAAAGCCTCTCTTGAACAACGCTAGTGTCATCCATATTTATGAATGTTTGCAATTATGAGGCTAGGAACCAAATATTCCATAGGGACAACTGCTTCTAGACCATACACCAACTTAAATGGAGTCTGTATTCTCATATTCTTCCAAGTAGTTCTATAGGCCTATAGCACTGTGGTATTCTCAAATCCCAGTCATCCTTGTTCACACTACAGATCTTCATCAACACTGTCTCCAAAATCTTGTTGAAATCTTTGACTGTCTCGTTCGCTTGTGGATGGTAAGGAGTACTCTTCTGATGATGGACTTCAAATTCCTGAGTCAAAGCTTAGATTGTCTTGTTATTAAAGTGTGTACCTTGATCACTCATCAGGGTCTTCGGGCATCCAAACCTGGTTATGATATCCTCAAATATAAATCATGCAGTTGTAGTTGCACTACAGTCCTTAATTTCTCTTGCTTTTGCCCATCTTGTTAAATACTCTGTCGCAGTGATGATGTATCTAGCTCCTGTGAACTTCCCTGGTGGGTTTATAGGTCCCACGAAAACAATTTCCCATTTCTCAAATGCCTACAAAGTCAACTGTGGTGCTAAAGGCATCTCATCTCTTCGATAAGTCTTCCCAACTCTTTGGCATACATCACAGGCTTTATAGTATTCCTTGGCATATTTATGTAAAGTAGGCCACTAGAGGCCATCTCTAAGAACCTTTTGCGTTGTTGCTTTCCCTTCATAGTGTCCTCCTGCGATGTCATCATGTTCTTCTGCTAAAATCAATGGTCTTTCTACCTCCACAACGCATCTCCTCAGGATCTCATCAGGTTCCATCTTGTATAGTTGTCCGACTAAAAGTGAAAAATCTGCAGCACGCACTACTAGTTGTTTCTTTTGGATGATTGTATATTCACTAGGTTTCATTCCTGTTGACATGAACTGAACTATCTCGGTGAAGTGATCATCAACCCTTCTAATGGACAACAACTTTGCATCTGGTAGTGTATCCTCCAAACTAGTAGGTTCCTCTCCATGCTCCAACCTAGACAAATGATCAGGTCTCTTGTTCATTCCCACTGTCTTGACCACAATCTCAAAATCATATCCCTGGAATAACAATATCCATCTGCATATTCTTCCCCCCAACACTGGCTTGTTGACAAGTTATTTCAATGCAGAGTGATCAGTGAACATCTTAAAATGTCCTCCCAACAAGTAGTGGTGAAACTTCTACAATGCATACACCATGGCTAAACCTTCTCTCTCAGTGGTGGTGTAATTTATCTCAGTTGTGGATATTTTCCTGCTAGAAAAGGATAATAGATGGTCAATAACTTCTGCTCCTAGTTATGCTAACACTTCTCTTAGTGCAATAGATGAAGCATCGACATGCACGTGAAATTCCTTGCTCCAATCTGGGAAAACCAAAATAGGCGCAATAACCATTTTCTGTTTCAATGTGTTGAAGCTCTGTTGACATTCTGTTGTCCACTGAAACTGACAATATTTCTTCAAAATATTCTCCATGGGTGTTGTAATTTGTGCATAGCCCTTAATGAACTTCCTATAGTATTCAGTATGTCCTAGAGCAGTGCAAATTTGTCTGACTAAGGTAGGGGGGGTAGATCAACAATAATGGAAATCTTGGATGGGTCTACCAACAACCCCTGCTTACACACAATATGGCCCAGCAACACTCCAAAAGGTGAAAAGAAGATGCACTTCTTCAGATTCATGGCAATCTGACATTGCTTGCACTTATCCAACATTAGTCTTAAACATTCAATATGATTATGCAATAGGCTAAAAGAATTCCAATAATCAAAATATGCTTCCAAAACTTTATGTAAAAACTCCTTAAATGCTTCGACCACCACCCTAGAAAAGATGGAGGGTGCATTACTCAATCCGAAAGGCATCACTGTGTACTAGTAGGAACCCCATTCTATTTCAAATGTGGTCTTATGGCGATCTTCTTTAGCAATCCTGATCTGGTGATAACCTGAAAATACATCTGTAAAGGAATATACCTCCTGTCCTCCCACATTATCTAACACTTCGTCTATGAAAGGTGTAGGGAATGGGTCATACAAACAGGCATCATTTATCTTCCTAAGATCGACATAGATCCTGATCTCTCCTATTTTCTTATCTTGTACCACCATAGGACAAATCCATTCTGACTCTTCTATAGGTTCTATAATTCATGCTTCCATCATTTTGTCTAGTTCAATCTTAACTTTTTTCTTATATTTGGGATTCAATTTGTAGGGTCTCTGCTTAACTGGCCTTGCACCTAGTTTGAAGGGGGTCTTCATCTCTCCCATGGGCCCTTTTAATCCCTTCATATTAGTGAAATTAGATGGGAACAAGTCCTAATATTCATGCAGTAATTTTGTGATCTTATCAATGGTGGCATCATCCCAATAATTTCCAACATTAGCAAGCTTAGGTTCTTTCTCTGTTCCAATATTAACTTTCTTGATTTTGATCGGATTTCCAATGAAAGGTAGTTAGACTCATGGTCCTTCTACGTCTCTCATTCCTTTTGTTTCTGTGATGTTCACATTCTTAGGATCATCATCTTCATCAACATTGATATTGTAACAAGTCATGTTTGCTACAAAAAAATACATCCAACATATATCCAATACAATGATACTCATGTGTATTTATACCTTTTAGTGAGTATTCTTAGGCGTCTATGTCAACTACCCCTTATTAATATATTATTTATTTTTAATTACATAGTGGGCCTATTTGTTACTATGGCCACATCACATTCATTGTCCCCTTGGGTACCTCCCTAGGTACCCCATATTATTTTTCCTATGTACATTACATTACATCCCCCTTGACATGTTTTATCCTTGAAACATGGGAAGAAACCATATAATATCATTTATTGAATAATGTAGTCAACCAGTACCATGAACGAGCATCCATCCATCATAGTGACATGTGGATATGAGGTCCAACTATGGCCTTTCCTCCTCGATTATGATTATGGTTTCTTTTTGGATCCATGTCTTCATTGTGCTACTATGATGTCTCCATGAATTTCTTTTTGTCCTCTATGTGCCTCCATATTGGTTTCCTTTATGGTTCCCTATTGATCCATGGTAATTTTTCTAACACTCATGCCCTTTTTTTGCTGATTTTTTTTTCTCAATGTGGTGTGGGTGGTGATATATAGAAACCTTAACTGTCGATTATTCTTTCTTTGACTCTTCAACATGTGGTTCTTTATCTTCTTATTCCTTTTTATTCCATTCTAGGGATTTTCTTCATGTTCTTTTGCAGGCTCTTCTTCAACTTATGAATCTTCCTTTGATGTCTCAATAGGTACTACAATTAATTTCTCTACAAAGACTTCTTCAGGGGACCCATTGGGCCCTTCTTGCTTAGCAAGAGAATATATTGCAATGTCATTTTCTTTTTCTTCTACCAAATCTTCAAAACCTTATTTAGCACATTAATATTAACTATACCAACTAAGTCCATCCATGAATATCCAAAAACAATATCCACATCATCAATATCGATAGCATGCAAATATAAATTGAAAACATATTTATCCATAGTAATCTTCAAATATTTAAAAATATGAACCTTTTCACCCTCAACCTGTGTGGTTTGAATATTCTTTGTGGGTACTTGCAATCTTTTAACCAAGTTAACATTTATCAAATTATGCTTACAACTAGGTTTAATAGAAACACTAACCTTCTCTTATTGAATACATCCATGAGCTTGTAATATGAAGTCATCATTCTTCACAACTTGAGACCCCTTGTCTAAAAATCTACTTTTTCATATTCTTCATCTAAGAGTGCCTTCATCTTGTCATGTTTAAGCAAATTCCACCATAATATGTCTACATCATCTTTTAAATTAAGACCTACAAAAATTTTCCATGTCTTTCCCCATAATCACTTATTTCCTTTTATGTATTATTCAATAGTAAAACCACATAATTTTCCTATAAACTACTTCTTTGAAAATAGAACAATGGTTTTACAGAAAATCACTTACTTTTCAATGGAACTCCTTTATAGTTAGGGTTTTAGGTGACTAACCTAAAATGACAATAACGTCTGCTATAGTTCTCAAATTGGCTATTATGACCAGAATTAAGAAATTTCATAGTTTCTTTGGATCTACTGGAACTAGTTTGACTGAAATTTGTGCACTCTATCAAAAAATATCCAGTTTATGAAATTTGCAGCGATCGCCAAAAAAAAATAATAAATAAAAAATAAAAAAAACTTACTAATGTTTTTTTTAAATCAACAAAATCTCCACTTCCCATACTCCATTTTGGATGATTTATTTTTAAAATTGGCTATTATTTTTAGAGGAACTCATATGTATAGATATTTTTCTCAAATTATGCACAAAAAGTTTCAAAAATCAACTAAACTTATTCCATCCTCTTTTTTCCATCAAAAATCTACAAAAAGAAGAAAAAGATATCTCACTTCATGCCAAAGAAAGAGCTTTCATTCCGCTTGTAGTGAACCTTAATAGATATAAGAGAGAGTGAACCAAAAAAATTCAGAAATAAACCCTTAAACTCCAAATATACCAAAACATTCACCATGAACGATACAAGAATATATAGAATAACCCTTAAGGTAGGGTAACACTATCAAATACTCCTTATTGAAGGAATCACTCCACAAACCATGCTTGCTAGAATACAAATAATTCAAAACACATCCAACAAAATGATATGCATGTGTATTTATACGTTCTCATGAGTATTCCTAGGGGTCTATGCCAACTAATTGTTGAGTACAAAACACACCCTTTAAAAAAAAATTAGACGACCACATTCTTTTAACCATTCTACATCTCCTTGTTTTTCTATAGGCCAAATTTATTTTCTTTAATTTTATGCATTTTATTTCTTGTTTTCTTCACATTTAAAATCTCAACAAGACCCAAAAAATCTCATGTTTTGCTTAAGAGATGGAAAGAAAAAGAAAAAAAAATTAAAAAAGGAACAATATTGCAAATTTTATCTAAAGTGTCGATGAATCCATCCAGGTTCGGACTGAAAGAATGTGCTAGCAATTTACCCAAAATCCCAATGTCGATGCAATTCTTATGAGAAAGTATCAATGAACTATCGAGTAACGGGGAAATCAAATGAGTGGTAGAATGAAAATTTTAAGGACTTTTTCTATCATCGATAATCCATCAGGCATAAAAAAAAATCTTATGAGTATGAAAGTGACAAGGTTAACACTTTCACAAATGTCGATGAAAAATTTAAAGAGTAAAAACCAACAAGTGTGGATGGCACATCTTAGTCATCCGATCATCAATAAAGAATGAATCTTAACAATCGATCCTTCCACATGAATTTTGTCCACCTTGGATATCGTACAATTCCATTTCATAAACCATGCATGTCCATATCATTGACTATACTTAACTCTTTCTACCATGTACTTGGGCCATGTCACTATCTGTATAGTCAATTCTCTAGAGATTTTACGAAAAATAAAAGAATCACCAATAAATCGTCAATGATTCAATCCTTTCTCCCGATGTTGATAATCAATGAATGAGGTTTATTTGTATACTTGTGATTCATAGGACTTAGGTCTCTCCATTGACATTGATGAAATTTCAAGTTAAGGTTTTATACAAATGCCAACAAACTAGACAAATTGTGTCGAGCCATTAAAAATAATATTCCCAAAATATACTTTTGAGGGTTCACATGAAAATGTCGAAGAGAACCCAATATACCATACCTTTTCATATGATGTCTATGAATATGACAAATTGTGCCAAAGAATTTTTTTCAAAAGCACTGAAATAGTCACCCCTATGCATCAGACCATACATTAATGGAATAGGGGATGTGAAGGATCACATTTAACACAACAAGACTTACAAAATCCAATCGTCATGATCAATATTTGATTCCTTTACCCTCATATATATTTTTCATATCATAGAAACCCATTCAATTGGTTAACTCGTCCCCTCTGTGACCTGGAAGTGTTGTGCAACCAAGTTATCCTCTATAACAAGAAAGTTTGGTTTCTTATCTTATTGATGGTAAGTATCATCATTCATGGTGATTATAGAATCAAACATTCATAGGGTTTAGTAAAATTCAAAACTTCACCCTTATCCTTGGCCCAATCGATTCTTGGGGTAACTAATACCAATTCATGTTTCTAAATTTCAATGGTTTCAAGTAAAATGCCTCCAAGGAAGAATCTCATTCATAAATCTTTGAAAAAAACATGAACAAGGGGCAGAGAACCATAAGAGGAATCTATCCCAACTCTTCCATAGGGAGAGGAACCACAAACTACAAAGGGAGAAAAATTAATCATCAGGTTACCCCTAAAGAAATTATCTACACAGGTACCTTTATATGGAGACACAGAGCCTAGCACTGGCACATAGGTCCATATTCAAGTATGGAACAACATTTTTATCAATTTAAAGGATCACAATTACTTGGAATCAATGCCACATAGAAACCCTAATCTCATAGTGGTACATGACCAGGTCTTCCAAACTATTAGGTGTTCCAGGTTACACTCAATTGCAACAAGGGCACCATTGTTTCCTTGTATTGAAGCAGTGGAGTGGATCATAAACCACACCAAATGTAGAAATTGTGTGATTAATAATGAAATGGGAGAGTGCATCAAAGTCTTCCTCCCATAGGATGTCACCATATATTACAAATTCCACGAGTCCAAGTAATTTCTTAATAAATATTTTGTGGTTTCCTTTTATAAAAAATATGATGTAAGAAGAATTTTGGCCAGCTAGTGGAAATAATATATGTAGTTTTCCTCACTGTTAAACCTGGAAATTTTAAATTTTCATATACCCATTTAAATCAGATGCAAATAACTATATAAAGACGTATGTGACTAGTAGAAATATCTACAAGTATGCATGAAATTCCATTTAAATGTACACGACTACAAACTTGATTTTGTGCAGCATGATAAAACGTACATGAATCTAATGACACTTTTGAAACATGAATGCAACAAATTAACATTCACACAACAACATCTAAATTCTTAAAAACGCAAAGTAAACATACAACAATTAAAACCGATAATAAAGAAAGTGAAATACAGATAAATCACTTATCTTTTTTACCAAATGTGCAACCAGATGCAGGAAATGGATATTCCACCCAAACATATATTTTTTTCTCCATATCTCAGCATAAAATCACCCTCAAGTTGGGGCTACAAATCCATCAGAAATGGGTGTCACTCCATTGTCTACTCGCAACCCAATTTTACCCACAACAAACTAGTGTTTCCTACAACTATCCCAATCCTCCAGTTCTCTTCCCCTCAACCTACACAACCCAAGTAATGGGATCCCCCCTCACTTCACGCGATCCCTCAAGCCTTCCCACTCCTCTCCAAGGATTGAACATAGATTTTCTAGAAACATCTCTTGTTGGGGACTCCAGGGATGTTAGTTGCAACAAGAAAAAATCATAACATCCAACTCAATTGTTGTTGGGTAATCTCTCACATAGAAACTCACTCTATATGCATAAAAATCTAATTCTTCATAAACTTTCATCTCCAAATAGCTACCAAACATGCCCATTGTGGCTACCTTCAAGTTCCAACACCCTACACTTCCTTGTTGTCCCAAAAACTTCTCTCTTTTCCCATAAAAATTTCCTTTTCTCCCATGCAAGTTGACTCTCACTTTTCCCAATGTTGATTGTACTTAGACCCCATGCTCTCATAACTATGGGATGTTAATTTTCACACCCAACCTCTTACTTTTGTTTAATGATTAGGATTTGAAACACTCAAAAGGAAATTATAATGTTTATACACAATGATATCTTTACAAAGTGGGTTCAGATTAATAGACATGAGTAATTCCCCCTTGGAACCCCTCTTAGACCCTCCCCTTCTCTTGTGTAAAATTATCCCCCATTACTTTGTATGTGTATGTCTGCAATAGGAGATACATTTATTTTATTATTATTGATATATAATGTTTACATATTACATCATCGATCCCATGACCATATATCATATTTACATTATACATCACTAAACTAGGGATTAAAAATGGGGATGTTACAAGATAATAAATTTTTCAATAGGTCAGGATCTCGATATCCTATTATAGGTCTATGGGATCCATCCATGTACCTTGTGATCTTACTATGCAGGTTGAATGGAGAAACATATTTCTCCTAGTTTACGAAAGCATGGTTTCCGTTAGCTTACACAAATATACATGCAGGGGAAAAGGTTCAACTAGGGATCCATAATATCTAAACAACTCAGCACCAGAATCGAACATGCCTAGAACCTCAAGCTAGGTGCAGTATCTTCATTTCACATGAATTCTTATTTGTTTGATGTGTTATGTGCAAGGAATTATTTTCCCTAATTGTCTCTCAGATGGAAAGTATAAGAACCTCTTGTTCATGTTTATTTCAACATATTATGGGATAATAAGTATAATAGGTCATAATATTTGGTCTATGATTTATTTATAGCACACTTTTACACCCTCATATTTAGACAAGAATTCCCTAGACTATCCAAACAAGATAGGAAAATTCTTAGATATATGGGAAACTCATATTTTGAGGAGAAGCACACATATCTCTAAATATATGGAGAAACTTGTCCAACCCACCTCTTTCCATCCTATTCCCCATAAAGGTTGGTGATTGGCGAAATTTATTATTAATTATGAAAGGTTTCAACACCACATTAGTGAAGGACAAGAAGAGAATATGAATACCATATTAGAGAGAGAGAGAGAGAGAGAGAGAGAGAGAGATTCAGAATTGGTAGTTTCAGTATCAATTTTTTAGTGCTCAAACATGATGAATAGGTATCAATTAGTTGGCCTTGTGCACATGAAAAGTCGAAGGAAGAAATTTTCACAGAGAATGCACAATATTGACAAGAGGTTGAGAACATGAAATTCTATCCAAATGTAACTGTTTTTGGCTCCCTATTACTGGAGGATCAAATTAAGATAATAATTCAAGGAGATGATTCAAGAAAAGAAGCAAAGGAAGCAAGTATAAAGGAAGAAAATGAGCCTAAATCTATTCAAGAGGAATAGGATAGGATTATGCAAGAATAAGAAATCCGAAAGAAGACTGAAGAATAACTCAAGTAGAGGTAGGATGAAGATGTTGCTCGAGAATTACTCACGAAACAAAGGAAAGAGGAAGAAGAAGGAAGAAATATATGTTAGAGAGGAGGAGGAAAGAAAATGAAGAATATTCTAGGCAAGATCTAGAGGAAATGAAAAGAGTAGTAGAAGAATTGGCAGAGTAGTAAAGGAAAGCTCATATTTAGAAGGCATAGAGGGAATAGCTTGAGAAAGAAGAAAGGTAAATGAGTAAAAAAGGAATATGGAACATGAAAAGACGTGGAAAACTCATAAGACTACTAGTGTGATTGATATAACAAAGGATAAATAATAATTGGTGAAGATAGGCATCCCCACAACTGATGAAAGATTACCTTCCACTAAAAAATCCTACTCAAGGCCTGCCTAAAGATAAGGCTACAAAAAAAAATAAAGGAGAAACATGGTGGATACTCATGAGCAAGGAGGAGGTAGTTGTTGGCACAGGGTCATACCCAGGTTTTAGCTCTAACAGCACACCAACAAGCCCTAAATACTATCCCTTTCAAAAACACCTGCAAAGTAGATGCAGTCTCACCTAAAGTAGTGATAGGGGGTTGCAGGACATAGGTGTCTACAACCAGAGGAAATGGAAAGTGGATCCAGGGAAACTCACACACAAAGATCTAGTTATTCTCATTCTTCCTTAAGCCTACTTCACACAGTTATATCTATAATCTCATACAATGATGCAATAACAGAGAAATCAGAAGGAAAAAGAACACAACATCAATCACACACAACAACAAGATATGTGTGGTTCACCCTCTCTCTAGGCATATGTCCATAGAACTGTGTTGTATAATATATTAGGTGAAAGCATATAGTTATATCTACACTCTTATCTTGTAGATCTCTCTTTCTTTCTCTTCTTCTCTCCCCTCCCTGCACACCTAGCTACAGGGTTGATCTTTGCACCCAGCTGAATATCTTACAACACAGACTTCCCTCACCACACAATACTTCTCTCTCAACAATGACAACAATCACTCATCATAACATAATCGAACCCATATCAGGTCCTCTTGACCTTTATTTATACATTACAATGAATCTTGGACAACCTTAGGCCAAAACCTAGGTGTAAAAACCCTAAATACCAAAACCATAGATGTCTAAAACCCTAGGTCAACTTGACCCGCATTTTCAGGGCTTCGCTAGCCTGTCTTTCCTTCTTTCCTGTGAGGTGATCCAAAGCATCCATTGGTGGATTTTTCCTCTTGTTGATTTTTCCACGATCTATCTTCCTTGTCTATCTGTCTTCCTCGATCTCTCCATCCAATGGCTTTCTTTCTCTTACTTCGCTCCTTTTTTTCTTCTCTTTTAGCCACTTTGACCCAATCTCAAAAAACTTGTCTTCCGTGCAGTTCACAGTTCGTGCTTCTTTACTTAATATTCACAACCTTCCATAACGAAGGGCCAACAGACCCCCAACACTCACATGTGACTCATCCCGAGGCATTTCAGGTCTAAACCTTCTATTTTTCTTCGTCTTTAGACTACACGAAGCAGCCTGTGCTTTCTACTCTGTCCCTCCCTTCCTTTTACAAACTATCTTTTCTATGTCTGGTACCCAGTTTCAACTACACTTGGTACCTAGACCCTTCTTCTCATGCTTTTACTGAGAACTACAAGGCAGCTGGTTGTCATAGTACAATTTCAACTGGATCCCATTCACCA
>JASDQU010438461.1:71729-85458 GCA_032191745.1 Picea mariana
TAAGTGAAAAATATGCAGTGTGCACTACCAGTTGTTTCGTCTGGATGATTGTATATTCACTGGGTTTCATTCCTATTGACAGGAACTAAACTATCTCAGTGAAGTGATCATCAACCCTTCTAATGGCCAACAACTTTGCATCTAGTAGTGTATCCTCCAAACTAGTAGGCTCCTCTCCATGCTCCAACCTAGACAAATGATGAGGTCCCTTGTTCATTCCCCCTGTCTTGACCACAATCTCAAAATCATATCCCTGGAATAACAGTAGCCATATGCATATTCTTCCCCCCAACACTGGCTTGTTGACGAGTTATTTCAATGTAGAGTGATTAGTGAACATCTTAAAATGTCCTCCCAACAAGTAGTGGTGAAACTTCTGCAATGCATACACCATGGCTAAACCTTCTCTCTCAGTGGTGGTGCAATTTATCTCAGTTGTGGATAGTTTCCTTCTAGAAAAGGCTAATAGATGGTCAATATCTCCTGCTCCTAGTTGTTCTAACACTTCTCCTAATGAAATAGATGAAGCATCGACATGCATGTGAAATTCCTTTGAAAATAGGCGCAGTAACCATTTTTTGTTTCAGTGTGTTGAAGCTCTGCTAACATTCTATTTTCCATTGAAACTGACAATCTTTCTTCAAAATCTTCTCCATGGGTGATGTAATTTGTGCATAGCCCTTAATGAACTTCCTATAGTATCCATTATGTCACAACGCAGTGCGCAGTTGTCTGACTGAGGTAGGGGGGTGGATCAAGAATAATGGCAATCTTGGATGGGTCTACCATCAACCCCTGCTTACACACAATATGGCCCAACAAAACTCCAAAAGGTGAAAAGAAGATGCACTTCTTTAGATTCAGGGAAATCTAACATTGCCTGCACTTATCCAACATTAGTCCTAAACATTCAATATGATTATGCAATAGGATAAAAACATTCCAATAATCAAAATATGCTTCCAAAAATTTATGTAAAAAATCCTTGAATGCTTCAACCAACACCCTAGAAAAGATGGCAGGTGCATTCTTCAATCCGAAAGGCATCATTGTGTACTAATAGGAACCCCATTATGTTTCAAATGTGATCTTATGGTGATCTTCTTTAGCAATCCTGATCTGGTGATAACCTGAAAATCCATTTGTAAAGGAATATACCTCTTGTCCTCCCAGATTATCTAACACTTCGTCTATGAAAGGTGTGGGGAATGGGTCATGCAAACAGGAATCATTTAGCTTCCTAAGATCGATATAGATCCTAATCTCTCCTATTTTCTTATATTGCACCACCATAGGACTAATCCATTATGACTCTTCTATAGGTTCTATGATCCCTGCTTCCATCATTTTGTCTAGTTCAATCTTAACTTTTTTCTTATATTTAGGATTCAATTTGTAGGGTCTCTGCTTAAATAGCCTTGCATCTGGTTTCAAGGGGATCTTCATCTCTCCCATTGGCCCTTTTATGCCCTTCATATCAGTGAACTTGGTTGGGAACAATTCTTGATATTCATGTAGTAATTTTTTGATCTTATCAATGGTGGCATCATCCCAATAATTTCCAACATTAGCAAGCTTAGGTTCTTGCTCTATTCCAATATAAAATTTCTTGATTTTGATCAGATGTCCAATGAAAGGTAGTTAGAATATTGGTCGTTCTACATCTCTCTTTCCTTCTGTTTCTGCGATGTTCACATTCCTAGGATCATCATCTTCATCAATGTTGATATTGTAACATCCTTGCAGTTTTTGAAGAGGTGCAGTCCATTCATCCTCTTCTTGCTCAATAGGGAAGTTAGGTGCCTCCTCAAAGATTTTTTGTCATACAACTTGTAGATCTTGATCTATTGAAGGGTATTGGCTTTCAAATGAAAATGTAGCTACAAAATTCTGAGTATACCATACCAATCTGAAGTGGTGAGGCACAGTTCTTCTTGAAGATCCCAATTGATGGGCATTGTGTCCAACGTGTTGATGAATTTATGCACCGAATGCTCTTGAGGAATGCTTCTCCAGGCCTCCTCACAACCTCACACATGGTCCTTAGAACAACTTCGACCTGTGTATCGAACTCTGCATCCTTCGACTTGTTCTGAAAAACACACTACCATCAAAGTGCGACATTGCATCCAGTCTACAATGTTCTTTTTATGTGTCCCTCACCATCTTACTGGAGTTGATTTCAAAGCCTCATCCAGTGGAAACAATCTCTGTTGTACTGGTACAACTTCTTCAAATTACAGTAAGAAAGTTTATAAGTGATTTAAATCATCAAATGTGGGCAAGTTACTTACTTATGTTCCAATCCAGCGAACTTCCCTTATCAACCTGGCACATCTCCGCGCAGAAAATTCATACATTTTGTTCTACCAGTTCTCCAGTTCTTCTTCTAATTCTAATGAACATGCGTTGTCACTTCGCTAGCTTGAATTCCCATCTGTTGTAGGGTTAATGTAATCATGTTGTATTGCTGTCAATTTATATATTTTTTCTAGCTCATAAGCATGATCTTCTTCTCTGATGGGTTATGTGTATCTCTGACCTTCATCAGGATCCAAAGGTGCAATGATGCTAAGGCCACCACCTTCGAATATCATTATCCTTTTCTTTAAGTCAACAACAATGGAATTGTTGAAAGCCAATCAATTCCTAACAGCGCAGGATAAGGACAATTATCATCAACTATCTCAATCACTTCAAAGTCCACAAATGTTCTTACCCCATCGATGTCCACAGGGACATGCTCCAGCCTTCCAAAGGGGCTTACTGCCTGTTGATTAGCCATCCTAAGCCTGATAGGGGAATAGATCAACTTAGGTTTTCCCATCAGTTCCCAGGTCTGCTTCGTCATAACATTGACTTCCGACCCTAAGTCGAGGATCACATAATCTATATCATAATATCCAATTTGAGAATTAAGGTGTAGTTCCTTATTTTTCCTTCTCTTTCTGGATAGTTGATGTACTGATTTATTCAGTAGAGGATCTACCATTCCTATCTCATACTGTCTAATCAAATATTTTAGTTCTTGTATGGATTTTTCATCCTTAATCAAATTAATGCAAGTACATAAGAATTCCATAAGCCTGCTTACCTCTTTTCCATCTCCAGGCGAAGCAAACTGATCAAAGGCCAGAGGCATTCCACATTCTCTCACTTCTGGTTGTGCCTTTGATGAAGAAGCCTGATCTCCTCCAAATTCTTTTCTTGTTTCCTCAAATGTTTATTTCTCCTTCTTTGGATCAAACTCTTGTGTCTTCTCTATAGCTCTTCTAACTCTTGATTCTTATGTAATCTTCCCTGGAGTCACCCTGTCTTCTCCTATAGTAGCACCTCCTCTGTAATATACCAGATATAAAATGTATGCAAAACATAAATAAAATGCTAGTAATGGCAGAATAACAACAATATAACCAGAACATTCACCACAATAACACTGAAATGATATAAGAATAACAATAGAAATAGCACTTTGAATCTGAAATAAATGTTCACGGGCCTCTTTGAGGGGGAAAGCTCCAGTTGCGCAGAGTTCTGTTACAATAATATCCAAGCTAGGGTTCTCATACCCTCGACTCCTATTTATACTAAAAAGAAGCATCTAGAGGAAGATTCTTCTAGAAGCGGAATCTTCTATTAGGTCTTCTTACATCCGCCTTATTCTATTTTATTGAAAGGCCTTATCAATATTGATCTTTATTACATCTGAATATATTTTTCTACCTATGTGCGAGTTAGGACCCTAACATGTCCGCCCCCTTAAAAACAACCTTGTCCTTAAGGCTTGAGATGAGGAAATTGCTGCGGAATGGTAGTTGGTTCCCAAGTGGCGTTTGCTAGAGTTGTATCCTTCCACTGGACTAGCACTTCCTTGATGGTTCTCTGACATAGGCGACGCTCACGCTGGTCCAAAAATGCTTTCGGCTGTAGCCAAATGTATCCTTCTTCAGCTAACTCTGGAAGGTTGGTTTGAATTTGGTACTTAGCTCCAATCACCTTCTTTAAGCATGAAACATGAAAAACAGGATGTAGCTTCGACTGTATGGGAAAAGATAACTGATAGGCGACTTGTCCCACATGCTTGAGCACAGTACAAGGACCATAAAATTTGGGCACTAGCTTCTAATAATGTGCGGCCTTGAGGTAAGTTTGCTCGTAAGGTTGCAGTCGAAGAAACACCTGATCCCCTTCTGCAAATTGACATTCAGAGAGACCTTGATTTTCTTGTTTCTTCATGCGATTCTGTGCCATGACCAAATTCTCTTTGAGGGTACAGAGAATAGCCTCTCGAGCTATAAGTGTTAGGTCAACCTCCTGGACCTTTGAGGCACCCGGTAAGTATGAGAGAACTGAAGGTGGCTTCTGTCCATATACCGCTTCAAAAGGAGACATGCGTGTAGCTGTATGGTATGAAGTGTTGTACCGCCATTCATCTAGGGGTAACCATTGAGCCCACTGATTTTTATTTTCTGAGGAGAAACACCTCAAATATGTTTCCAAACACTTGTTGACAACTTTTGTTTGGCCATCAGTCTGGGGATGATAAGCTATGCTGAGATGCAATTCGGTGCCTTGTATCGTGAACAGTGCTCACCAAAAATTTCTTGTGAAAGTTGGGTTGGGATAAAAAACAATAGAGTGTGGCATGCCATGAAGCTTGAAGACCTGATCCATAAAGATTTGAGCCACCGTGGATGCTGTAAATGGGTTTTGAAGGGTGCAGAAATGAGAATACTTGGAAAGGCGATCAACAACCACCATGATGACGGATTTATTTCCCGATTTGGGTAAGCCGGTATTAAAATCCATAGAGATATCCTTCCAAATAGTAGGTGGAATCGGGAGCAGTTGTAGTGTGCCTGACGATTTGACTGTTTCTCCCTTGTTGCATTGACACACATCACATTCAACTACAAAATTACGAATGTCCTGTTTCATACCATCCCAGAAAAAGGAACGTTTGACCCTGTCATGGGTTTTGGTGAACCCGGAGTGCCTTGCTATGGGTGTAGCATGAAGCTCAGAAAGTACTGTGGATTTAAGATTTGATTGTTTACTTAAATAAAAATGGCCTTTGTATCGAAGTTCCTCATGGAGTCAAGAGTACCCTGGGGAAGCTGGAGCATTGGACTGCAATTGGTGGATCAACTGAGAACTTTTGGGATCTTGTAGCCATTCCTAGCGAACGGCTTGGAGCCAATCTGGTACAATGAATGAAAGGGAAAAAATGGATCCTTCATCTTCATATTTTCAGGAAAGTGCATCCACAACCACATTTTCTTTGCCTTTCTTATAAATGATCTCATAATCATATCCAAAGAGTTTAGTCACCCATTTTTGTTGTTCTGGGGAGGAAATGCATTATTCTAGAAAACACTTGAGGCTTTGATGGTCTGTCTTAATTTGGAAATGTTTCCCCAATAGATAAGGATGCCACAGATCCATGACATGCAGAATAGCCAACATTTACTTTTCTTAGATGGATTTGCCCAGATTTATTTCAGATAGTTGCTTGCTGGTAAAGGCCAAAGGTCGACCCTATTGCATAAGGACAACACCAATTCCTTTCCCTGAGGCATCACATTCCAACACAAAGGTCTTTGTGAAATCGAGAAGGGCGAGGACTAGAGTGGTGCACATGGCCATCTTCAAGGTTTGAAAATCTTGAGCAATGGCTGGAGTCCAAGTGAAAGAGTTCGTTTTTAGGAGAGCAGTGACAGGTGTTGCAATCTTCCCATAATTCTTAACAAACTTGCGATAATACCCTGTTAAGCCTAGAAATCCATGCAACCTCTTAAGATTCTTTGGGTGAGGCCAGTCTTGCATAGCTTCAATCTTTTTAGAATCCACCCTGATGCCATCTTTGCTAACCAGATGACCCAAGTATTCTACTTCTGAGGCACCAAAAGAACATTTAGACTGTTTCAGGAAAAGTTGGTGTTGAGAGAGTAGATGGAGAACTCGATCCACATGAGCAAGATAGTATGTCCAGGTTTTTCTATAGATGAGGATATCATCAAAGAAAACTAAGACAAAATGGTGGAGAAAAGGACGGAAGACATGATTCATGAGGCTTTGGAAGGTGGAGGGGGCATTACACAAGCCAAAGGGCATGACCAAAAACTCATAGTGGCCCTCATGAGTTCTAAAGGCAATCTTTGGAATGTCTACCTCTTTCATACGTATCTGGTGGTAACTCGAACGAAGATCCAATTTAGTGAAGAATTGGGAGCCACTCAATTCATCCGGGAGGTCATCAATGACATGAATGGGGAATTTGTCTTTGATGGTAAGTTTTTTGAGGGCACGGAAGTCAGGACACATTTGCCAAGAACCTTCTTTCTTCAGGACCATGACCATAGGAGACGAGTAGGGGCTCGTACTAGGGTGGATAACACCTGCATTAAGGAGTTCCTAGACCATTTACTCAATTTCATTTTTTTGGGAAAAGGGGTGACGATACGGACGGATATTGGGAGGAAGGCTTCTGGGTACAAGGGGAATGGAATGATCTTGAACACCATGGGGAGGGAGGACTTGGGTAGTGGAAAAGACCGATTGATGTTTAGAAAGGATGGCTTGGAGGTCTTGCGGTACAGAGGGTGTCTCTATTTCTTGTATGGAATGGAGTTGGGCGATAACACCAGAATGACCCTTTTTTAGCAGATTTTCCATGCGATGGGAACTAATGATCTTAGGTGAACCAGTGGTGATGCCTTGGAACTTATATTGGTGGTCCTCCTGGTCGAATTGCATAGTTAAGTCTTTAAAATCCATGAGAATGGGACCCAACGTCCTTAGCCAGTCTGCACCCAACACAATGTCACAACCTCCCATGTCGATAGCAAACATATGGGATTTCAGGTGGTAATCACCAATTTGGAGACACACATTTTCACAACACCCTCCACATTTCATGGAACCACCATTGGCATTCATGATTTGGAAATTATTGACGGCATGGATGTAGCAATGATTTTCTTCGGCAATGCGGCGATGAATAAAATTATGGGTGCTACCACTATCAACCAAAATGATGACCTTCTGATGCTTGATGTAATCAATTAGCTTAAGGGTTTGGGGAGTGGAGAAGCTAGTGAGAGCATTGAGGGAAATGATCGGTTCTACTTCGGGAGGGTCTGAGGGAGGGGTTATGTCAGTCGATTCAGGTGACTCAGACATAAAGGGAGTTTCTTCATCTTCTTCCGAAATCTCCTCAGAGATGGCTATAAAAATATTTTGTTCTTTACACTTGTAGCTCGGGAAATATCTATCATCACAGTTATAACAAAGGCCTTTGAGTTGGTGTTCAGCCATTTCAGCCCTAGTCAATTTTTGGATCTTTAGTGGAGCAGAGGGGGTAGTGGGATTTACTGGTTTAGGGTGAGGGATAAAGGAGGGTTTGCGGTTTTGAGAAGATACAACCTGTTGTGCTTCTTTAGGTCTTTTGGTAGCCTCCACCCAACTCTCAGGCAGAGCCATGAGGACATGTACCCGAATTTCATCCTTGAGGCTGCTGATAAAACACTCTCGGAAAAAGGCATCAGACATGCCCTTTGTTCTAAAATCTAGGTGCTCAAAGGTAGCTATAAAGTCTTCCATTGTTCCTAATTGTTTCAGCTTTGTCAAACGGCCCAAATGGTTGGTGTCAGTGTCAAAGCGTTCATAAAGCTCTGCCACAAAGTGTGTCCAAGCAATATACCCTGGATGAGAAGTTTTTCTCCATTGCCACCATTGTCAACGTTCTTGATCTAGATGGAGAACACCATACCAGAGTTTGGCCAAGTCATCTGTAATGTCGTATAAACAGAAGTAATGTTCCATTTGGGTTACCCAACCAGTGGGGTTTGAACCATCAAATTTGGTCACATCCACTCGTGAAATGTGTAGGTCACATTGAAAGTGATGGTTCTGCAAGGTGTGGGAATGAGAGGAATGGTCACCTTCAGTATGTGGGGGTGAGGAAGAGGAAGGGTTATCTGTAGGGATATGCAGTTTGGTGCAGAGTGTCGAAAAGACTGATTCAATTTGGGTGGTGAGGTCTTGTTTGATTTCCCCCATTGAGGAATCCATGGTTGTATTGATGGCGACAACATTGGCATTGAGTTGTTTCACTTCTTGTTGGGTCTCAATGAGACCAGATTGCAAGGTGTTGAAGTGAGATTCCAAGTCTTGGCTATGAGTATGGGTCATGAGGATGGGGAAACTGAAAAGGGGTGGGCGAGGTAAAATTTTTTTCCGAAAAATGATATGGATGAATGTGATAAGGGCGAAGAGATGAATCCAAAGGAATAGGTCTCAAATAATGGTGTAAAAATTTCCAAACTTTTTTTTTTCTTTTTTACGGAGTTATACTCTGGTTTGAAGAATACTGCAGAGAGAAAATGCTCAAATGCTTAACCAGAAAGAAATGTGTATTTACTTGGAAACCCGAACACAGTTGTGCAACAATAGATCTTGTCTGTTTTAATTTGTTTATGTTTCTGTCCCCAAGGGTTAGGTATTCAAGGGCTCTACAGACAAGGGTTTTCCCTATGCTATATATCTCTGATATACGTGTGGGGTCCAATAGTAGTACTTGGCCCAATATATCAAGGCACTAAATAAGGAGGATGGACCATACCCTTAGCCTTACTACCTAGGTACTAGAGAGTATCTTCCCAAGTGTTGTTCTCGGTGACACTATAGCAGTCAGGCGGCCGATCGGTTTATCTAAAGAGGGATTCAGGTAATCTAGGTCGATCCGTACACAAGTATTGTCTGATGCGCTACCACTTCAAGGGGTACCAACAGGGGTTACAAGGATTTCCAACAGATGTACACTTAAGTACCACTTGTATTTC
Organism: Picea mariana; assembly: GCA_032191745.1. Taxonomy (NCBI): domain Eukaryota; kingdom Viridiplantae; phylum Streptophyta; class Pinopsida; order Pinales; family Pinaceae; genus Picea; species Picea mariana. Next base: position 80,573 of record JASDQU010438461.1, read on the forward strand.
CTGGGTGTATGAATCCCTCAACCGCGGGTTTATGTGCTTAATGAAAAATCTCTATGGATTAAAGACGCCAGAATACGTCTCTACCCTGAAAAAAAAAAATTAACCCATACTTTTTGCCGAGGAAGGTGCTCTGATACCACTTGTAATATACTGGATATAAAATGTATGCATCACAGAAATAAAATGCTAGTAATGGAAGAATAACAGCAATATAACCAGAACATTCACCACAATAACACTAAAATGATATAAGAATAACAACATAAATAACACTTTGAATCTAAAAGCAATGTTCATGGGCCTCTTCGAGGGGGCAACCTCTAGTTTAGCAGAGCTCTATTACAATAATATAAAATCTAGGGTTTTTATACCCTTGACTCCTATTTATACTAAAAAGAAGCATCTAGAGGAAGATCCTTCTAGAAGCAGAAGCTTCTATTAGGTCTTCTTACATCCACCTTATTCTATTTTATTGAAAGGACTTATTAATATTGACCTTTATTACATCTGAATATATTGTTCTACCTATGTGCGGGTTAGGACCCTAACATTATCTAGTGATAACAACAACTCTAGGATCCACTTCACGAGGTTCTGTGAGATTAGTTTTACTTGTTAGTTCCCTCCTCGTCTCTCCTGAAGTTTGGCTAACAGCGCAGGACAATCTTCTATGACATATTCAAATGAGTTGCAATAACTGCAAGTGGTAGAAGGGTTCTGAAAGTCCCTTCCCAAATGACCCGGTTGTCCGCATTTATAACAAATGATCTAACCTCGACCTCGGCCCATGCCTCCTCCTCATCCTCTTCCTCTGAATCCACCATGAGGGTTGAAGTTTCCTCTTTCTGGGGAGTTAAACTGCATAGTATTTCCTTCTTGTTGTACTTCGCCTTGAATTCTATATGTGTCTCTTGATATTTCATTCAAGAGGACATAAGCCCTACAATCTTTGTCATCATGCCCCACAGATTTACAGAATGTGCAATAAAGGTCGATAGGTGTCTGGACATATTTTTGCATGTAATATCATTCTCTAGGGAAATGTTTATTTCTACATACCTCACACCAAGGTAGAGTAACCTGCTTCACAGGGCTCGGAGCTCCTGAAGCCAAGTACTCGTGAAATAGAGGACAGTGCTCCTGTCATGGCCCTTTGATTTGCATCTAATACACCAAATATATTCTCTTTTATCTTTTCCTTTATCCTTTTTCATATCTTCGACCTGCAGTGATAAGCTAGTTAGCTGACTCAAAATTTGACTCATACATGAGTTAGACTCTCCCATAGGGGTTGATTCTAGTTTCATGGCGATCTCCAACACCTCAACTTGCGAAGCAATCTTCTATTGCATCATAGGTACTCTGATGTGTGGTAAGAGGGCAGCAATGAACCACTCTTTATTTTGTTTGTTTGGAATCTGAAAAATCAAATGACTTGTCAAGGTATTAAACCTCTGATCAAAATCCCAAACAGGTTCAGCTACTTTCTGCTTGATTTCTTTTGTAATGCACCGCGACTCCGACTTGGGTTTCCTGAATTCTGCAATCAACACAGTCTTGATCGCATTCAACAGTTTTGGCTGTGCAACTCCTTGGATGAACTTAATGTACCAGCTTAGTGCGCGGTCTCTCAAGGTAGTACTAAACTTATATCTCTTAACAGCTTTGGCAGTGACATTCTTAATACTCAACACAGCTTTGCATAAGAACCAATGTTGATCATGATCTTCAAATCCATCTCCCCTAAACCTAGGTAAACTCATCTCATATTCCATAGATATTCCTAGGGTTCTTGACTGAGTATGTATTGAAATGCTGGTAACAGTGCTCTGAATGCTCTGATAACTTAGGTTACTCTGGTTACTTAATGTTGTTAAAACAACATGAGGCGTAATAGTACTTCAATCTTCTCGGAGAGGTTCTTCAATCTTCCCTTATTCTACCCCAAAGGACTCTGAATGTTCCTTGTTCAGTAACTCTTCTTCTTCTCCACTATAGAACCCTTCTTCCTGTGTTGGTGGTTTGTGATTCTGCTCAAACAAGTTCACCAGAGGAATTTCTTTGAACGCTCTCCCACTGCACGTGTGTCTGACCTCTGTGTCATTGTCGTCATTTGAATTCTTGAACATTAGCTTTTTCAATCTGACACACTACTATATCTTCAATTTGTTCTTATCATTCAATAGCATATTGATCTTCAAGTTCAAGAATTGTAAAACTTTTCCTCTCAGTCCCTTAAAGAAATATCTCTCTTCTTGGCTATATGATTCTACTCTATCAATAGAAAACTCAGTAATGTACCCTCCAATGGTACTATCAAACCAATGATTGACCACTCTTGACATGACATTATCCACTCTCTTGACCTTCTTGATCAGCATCGATGTCCAAACCATAGGTAGTTTGAGTCTGATTTCAAACTGGGTATCTGCTAATCTGGCTAGCCACTCGTATAGATTCTGATGAATTCCTCCAAAGAAAATATTGTGTATATCAGTAAAGATATAATTTCCCAACCAATCCTCTCTAATAATATTAGGGTTCTTATTCTGAGCTTCATCAAATTCCTTCTCTTGTTCTTCTATCCACTTATGAATCTTTGTCTTCAATGGAAACCACCTTGACATTCCCTCAAGAAGATCTTGGTCCCGACAATGGAACCATTTGTTGGCACAGGGGCAGACCCAGGGTTTAGCTCTAACAATTCACCAACAAGACCTAACTACTGGCCCTTTCGGAAACACTTGTGAAGAAGATGCAGTCTCACCCGAAGTAGCGATAGGGGGTTGCAGGACACAGATGTCTACAACTAGAGGAAATGCAAAGTGGATCCAGGGAAACTCACACACATAGATATAGTTATTCCTTTTCATCTTTAATCCTACTTTGTACCGTTATATCTTTTATCTAATATAATGATGCAATAGCAGAGAAATCATAAGGAAAAATAACACATCTTCAATCACACACAACAACAAGATATACGTGGTTCACCCTCTCTCTAGGGCTACGTCCACAGAACTGTGCTTTATAATATATTAGATGAAAGCATACAGTTCTATCTGCACTCTTAGCTTGTAGATATCTCTTTCTTTCTCTTCTTCTCTCCCCTCCTTGCACACCCAGCTGCAGGTTTGATATTCACACCCAGCTGAAGATATTACAACACAGACTTCCCTCACCACATAATACTTCTCTCTTAACAATAACAACAATCACTCATGATAACATAATTGAACCTATCTCGGGTCCTCTTGACCTTTATTTATACATTACAATGACTCTTACACAACCTTAGGATGAAGCCTAGGTGTCAAAACCCTAAATACCAAAACCCTATATGTCTAAAACCCTATGTCAACTTGACCCATGTTTTTAGGGCTTCACCAGCTTGTCTTTCCTTCTTTCCTACGAGGTTCTCCAAAGAATCCATTGGTGGCTTTTTCCACTTGCTGAGTTGTCCACGATCCATATTCCTTGTTGATATGCCTTCCTCAATCTCCTCGTACAATGACTTTCTTTCTCTTACTTTGATCCTTCTTTTCTTCTCTTTTGGCCACTTCTACCCAATCTTAGTCAACTTGTCTTCCGCGCAGTTCGTAGTTCGTGCTTCTTTCCTTAATCTTCGCAACCTTCCATAACCAAGGGCCAACAGTACTACATGATCATTTGATGGTTGAGATAAGGATCATAGTGGCATGATCATTGAAGGGGTCACCAATCCTAAATACTCCAAATAAAATCCAAAGCCTCATGATACCCAACAAACCCAATCAGTTGGGAAAGTTCAAGATACTCAAGACACTAAAGATACAACATTGAAGCAACACCAAAAAGAGGATTGTTGTCCCTTGACCAAGATTTGGGAGATTCTTGGTCATGTTGAACCATTTTGGACTTCGACAACCTATCGAAGGAGGAGCGCAAGACGAAGCAGATATCGCGGGATCTCGGCCCCTTTTTGGGTATTTTTTGGGATGTGGGAATATGTAATGGGAATGGGATGTCAACCCATGGGTTTACCCATTTTTAGGCCTATTTTGTAATATATAAATAGGTGATTATGCTAGATAGAAGTAGTGGTGCATCTATATGATGTTAGTAGGCAAGTAGACTAAGTGACAAGATTTGGATCTATGTGATCAGGACTTGTAAGGATTTGTGCATATTGTGTGAAACTTGCAGAGTTAAGTGCAAGTCATTGTAGAAAGACTGTGGAAGGCTTAGTGTTGGAATGCAAGGAAGAAGGATATAGTGAGCTATGCAGATCTTTTGCCCTGTGCGGAGTAAGGATTTTGAGGCTCTATGCTTGTAACCGATTGACTAAAGACAATAAAGAAGAAGAGTTGGTGGGCGTAGCCCTAGGGTGGGGGTGAAACACATAAATGTTGTTTTGTTATGATTTGTGCTTATCTTAATGTGTTTATGACTCTCTAGCTAAATGATTTGATATAGATAGTGTTGAAAATTCAACAAGAAACATGTGTCTAATTTATTTTTACCTTAATTAAATTAGACAATAAATATTAATCTATTATCTCATTCATAATTGAGTGATTTGGAATTGTAACATAATTATAAGTGTAGTTAACTGAGTTAAGCTCAGTTGCACTAGTGAGAGTTCAGTTAATTAGTTAACTCACATGCAACTGAAGATGCGTCACGGTTAACTACATGCATGCAAATCCATTGGAGATCCAGTTGAGATAACAGGTGAAAGGGACAGTTGGCTATCAGTTGTAATTTGTTCACACATGCAGTGGATATGCTTATGCGCATGTACAAACGAGGCAATTCACAACAATCGAGATTCATTGCGAGAATTCGGATTGCAGAGTTTGTGCAGAGGAGGCAGGCTGTATGGACACAGGAATTGGTGCATGTAT
>JASDQU010438462.1:12131-27251 GCA_032191745.1 Picea mariana
GTGTAGATATTATTTTTAGTAGTAAAACATGTACTTTTAAGCAATATTAAATGTATAATAGCAGTATATTAGTCAATTTCCAATAGCAGTAAATTTATAACAACAATAAAATATTCAATTTTCAGAAGTAAAAAGATAGCCCTTTGATCATAAAATGATCCTGTAAATTATAGGGATAAATTGTAGGAAAACTAGGGTTTTATTTTCCAACAAAACCAGAAAATCAATAGTAAAAATCAACCATAAAACCTTAGATGTTTTTCCTTGGATGGCTATAATAATGTTACTTTAGAAATATAAATTAGGGTTTCATCAGTAAATTTTAGGGAAATAGTATGCCTAAACACCCTATATTTCTAGGTTTATATGGTTGAAAATGAAAACTATAGCAAATAAACCCTAACCCTAACCCTAAGTAGTAAATTTTCAGTAATTTTGATTGATTGTTATGGAGAAAACAATTAGTACCTACTACTTTGGGCATATGGGGTCAAAAGAGGTCCTTCTTTGAGAAAATGATGTGGATAATTTTAGGGTAAAACTTAGATGTAGTCCACTACTAACCCTGGGAAATATTCCTAAAATATTTGGGGGATGAGACAAGGGAAGAACACTCCACTAGTAAATATTCCAAGGATTTTGAAAAATAGGGTTAGTTTAAAAATGATGAAAAGAGGATGAAGAATCACCACTTGATAACAAGATTAATCTAACAATGCATAGTCAAACAAAACATAAGATGAAAAGAGTATACTTACAAAATCCTCCATCCATGAAAAATTTAGTTTCCATGCCATCCAAGTAGTAAAGAAACCACAAATATGCTCTGATTTGGGTTGGATCATTATATCATTTGTCATGTATCTCGATGATTTTGGAGTGGAAAAATTTGTTGGTATTAGAGAAGGTTTTTTTTTCCAGGTATTTGTGGGAAGTTGCAGGATCCATGAATATACCTAAAGAGAATTCGTAGAAACCCTATCCATGGCAGATGAGTATTGTCATAATAACCCTCGAGATTCAACAGAAGAGAGATTTGAGAGGTTGGAAGTGCAAGTTGTTGACATTAGTCGCAATATGAATCTCCTCACAGTGGCTCTAGCAATAAACCTCAAACCATTTGGAGGTGATGGATTCTCTAACTCAGATATTGGATCAGAGGGAAAATCGGGATATAGAGAAGACTCAAGAAAGGAGTCGTAGAAATAATCTAAGAAAGAACAACCAAGTTTGAGTGCCATGAACCCTTCACAATGCCTATTCAATATGAAATTGAAAGTGGAAATAAATTCATACCAAGGTGAGATAGATGCATTAAAACTGAACCATTGGTTGCAACAACTAGAAGTTTATTTTAGTGTTCACCATATAGATGAAGGGTATAATATTTCATTTACTAGATTGAAGTTAGAGGTCCATGCCTTAAGTTAGTGGGAAATCCACACGGAAACACTTAGGCTGGAGGGTAATCTACCAGTAACTGGGTGGGAGGACTTCAAAACCCTCATCAAGTCCCAATTATACCCTATCAGGTATGTAGAGGACCAATGGATCTGATGGCACTACTTCAGGTAAAGGTAGGGGAAAGGTGTACGAGCGTACATCACTGAGTTTAAAAACATGTCCATCGTATCTCTTCAAAGAACCCAGATGCACTCCTAAAGTATATGGGGGATTTAGATAGTCATCTATGAAATAAAGTGATGTTCTTCAATCCAAGGACATGGATGAGGCGTGTGTACTGGAACAATACCTGGAAAACATAGGAAAAAATAAAGGGAAGACAAGTGGTTCAAATAAAAAAGAGCACCAAGAAGCTTCCAAGGAGGGGAAGAAGAAGTGGTAAGGGGGGGAAATATAACAATACGAAAACCACTACACATCAGTGCAAATATACTAGAAACCATTGAAATAATTGCAACATTGATGGCCACACCAAGGAAAAATGTTGGAAACTGCATCCAAAGCTGAACTCGAAGAACTGCAAGAAGGAAAAAAAGAAAAAGAATATTTTAGACACATATTCAAGCAATCATGTCGAAAGTATATCATATGTGGATGAAAATATTGTATGCACATCTATGCAAAAGAAGGTGAATCTAAGTATCCTTGATCACCAGGAAGAGAAGGAGATGACCAAGATCTTACACATCAAGATTCAGGTTAAGAAGACTAAGATAGATGCCCTGTTTGAATCTGATTCACATGCTAATCTTGTAGATTTTAAACTTGTACATTGTTTACTACAAACATATTTTCAGTAAAAGAACAGAAAAGATACAATGGAAAATACAAACATTACACATAGATTTTTCCACTAGAAACCCAAACTGGGAAAACCAACATATTCTATATTCATTCATAGTGATACATTGTTTACAATACAATATACATATAGGATCTAGTGGCATCCAAAACCCTAACCCAATGACCTGGATTAATGAACAACCCTAACTCCTTAACCCTAAACAGAAAACCATCGGCATAAACCATGTGTCGAAAAACCTCTCAAAAATGTGACACATTTCCTGAGGAAAAATCTTTTTCTCGGGGGCGCTGCCCCCGAACCCTCACGTGGGGGGCTATCGCCCCCCTTCATTCCTGATGCAGTGCATACACTACTACTCATGCAAATAATATAACACATACCCAACATTATCCAACTTGTTTTCTTTGCATATAGGGGGTTACAGGGTTACATAGTCAACAATCCAGGGCAACAATGTCCATGGATCCTCTACACCAAGATAACTTCTCAGTTCTCACAAATTTTGTTAATGAATCTACAACATTCTTCAAACTATCCACCTTCATCAACAATAGTTTCTTTTATTCAACCATGTCTCTCACAAAGTGATATTAAATATCAATATGCGTTGTCTTTGAATGATAAGCTGGGTTCTTCGCAAGAAAATTTGCACTCTGACTGTCACAATCTATCCTTACAACTTGTTGTAGCAACCTAATACCTGAACACAATCTTTGTAACCATACTTCTTCCTTACTTGGATGAGTGGCTTCCATGTATTAAGCTTGTGTAGTTGAAAGCTCCACTACAACCTGTCTTTTTCTCATCCAACTTATTTCTCCTCCAAGCAGGTTAAGCACATACCCGCTTGTAGATCTCCTACGATCTAGATCTCCAGCCCAATATGCATCCATAAAACCATGTATATCCACCACTCTGTCCAATCCTGGTCTACCTTAGTAGCACAATCCATAGCTAGTAGTGCCACACAAATACCTGAAAACCCTTTTTACTGTTGTCCAATGCTCCTTCCCTAGTTTTGACATATACCTCCTCAAAACTCCCACTGCATGTGCAATGTACGGTCTAGTACATACCATTGCATACATCAAACTTCCAGCTGCACTCTAATATGGAACACGAGACATGTCTTCCTCCTCTTCCTATGTCTTGGGACACTTATCCAAATATAACTTTACACCAACAGGACTAGGAACCTTGTCCGGTTTACATTCCTGCATATTAAACCTTTGCAATATTGTTTCAACATATTTTCTCTGATTTAACCAGAGTTTCCTCTTTTTTCGATATCTTTTAATTTCTATTCCCAAAATAAAATTTGAAGCACCGATATCTTTCATGTAAAATTTAGAGGACAACTATATTTTCACATCCTAGATAATATCCTTGTTATTTCCTATCAACAACATGTCATCCACATACAAGACCAAATAAATCAAATGATCACCAATTAATTTAAAATACACACAATGATCCTCTTTGCTTGTTGTGAAACCAAGTCCCAACATATAAGTATCAAATTTCTGATACCACATCCTTGGTGATTGTTTTAAACCATACAGGGACTTTTTCAGCTTGCATGCCAGCTCCTTCTTTCCCTCCACAACAAATCCTTCTGGCTGCTTCATATAGATTTCTTCTTCCAGATCTCCATGTAGGAATTTTTTCTTCACATCCATCTGTTCTACTTCAAAATCAAATGCAACAAAAATAGATAACATAAATCTTATAGAGGTTAACATGGCAACATGAGAAAAAATCTCACCAAAATCAATTCCCTCAACCTGAGAATAAACCTTTTCTACTAACCGGGCTTTGTATTTCTCCACTTTTCCTTCTGCATTCAACTTATTTTTAAATACCCATTTGTTGCCAATGAGATTTATTCCAGTCGACAACTCCACTAGATCCCATGACTCATTCTTATCCAAGGCTACCATTTCTTTGTCCATGGCCTTTTTCCATAGATTTCCATCCTCTGAATCCATTGCCTCCCTGACAGTTCTAGGATCATCATCAGTAATAGACAAAGAAAAATTTGAACAGAAATCAGATCGAGTATACCTTTCCGGTAGCCTTCTTTCTCAGACTGATCTCCTCAATACTGGAGTATGAGGATCTTCTTCTTTTGATTCCTATTCTTCTGTAGAGTTTGACTCATCATGCTTTAAATAAAACTCTAGTTTCTCTGGTTCTTCCTTACTTGGTAGGACTTCCTGTTTAACAACATCCTTCATTTCTCTAAATACCACATCTTGGCCATATAATACCTTTTTAGTTTCTGGGTTCCAAAGCTTATAACCTTTGAGACCATATTTATATCCAATAAAGATATGCTTTTCAACCTTCTTATCTAGATTACTCTTTTTTTCCTTTGGAACATGAACATTTGCATCACAACCAAATACCTTGCGATGTGTGAGAGAAGGTTTATTACCAGTCCATACCTCTTGTGGAGTCTTGTCATCCAGTGCTAATGAGGGTGATCTGTTGACCAGATAACATGCAATACCCATTTCCTTTGCCCATAATTATTTTCCTAACCCAGCACCACTGAGCATGCACCTTGATTTTTCCATCAGCATCCTGTTCATCCTTTCTACAACTCCATTCTACTAAGGTGTATATGGAGTAGTCTTTTGCCTTTCTATGCCGCACTTCTTACATAATTCTTCAAATTCATTCCCACAGAACTCTCCACCATTATCTATCCTCGACATCTTAATTATTTTCTCTGTTTGATTCTCAACAAGAGCCTTAAAATATTTAAACCTGTCAAAGAATTCAAATTTATTCCTGAGGAAATATATCTAAGTATTCCTCAAGAAGTCATCTATAAATAAGACATAGTACACAAATTTTCCCAATGATGGGACTGATACAGGTCCAAAAACATCACTGTGAACTAGTTGTAAAATTCCTTCTGCCCTCGTTGTACCAGAAGGAAATCTTACCTGATTTTGCTTCCCATATACACAATGTTCACAGAAATCAAAATCCAAAGAGCATTTAGACATACCTTCAACCATACCTTTACCGTGTAGTAGTCGAAGACCCTTCTCTCCAATATTCCCTGGTCTTTGATGCCAAAACATAACCTTTTATCCATAGACTGTAGGAGTTACTTCTTCTTCAAATCCAATATCAGGAAAAATGGAGCTATTACACCCATCACTAATAGTGCTTCCTTTCATCTTATACAGAGTTTCAAACCAAACTCCTTTCAACAAAACCATTGCTCCTTGAACCGTCCTGCAGGTTTCCTTTTCAAATATTGATTTTACCCCTGCATCGTCCATTTTGATTACATAAATCAAACTCCTGGCGAAACCTAGGATGTGAAGAAAACCAAACAATATTCTAATCCTTCCATCTATGACCCTCAACTTGAATTTTCCTTGTCCTATGATTCTGGTTGTCGAATCATCACCTAAAAAAAAATTACCTCCATCATACCTTTGATATTCACATAACCACTCCCTGTGGGGAGTCATATGAAAGGATGCACCTGATTCAACCAACCATGTCTCATGATCTGCATGTGTCCTTGAAGAAGCCAAGTACACATCCCCTCCTTCTTCCTTGGAGGTCTTTTCTTCTATAGAAGGAGATTATTCAGATCCCTTCTTTTTCTCAACTTTGGATCTACACTGCTTCTTGTAGTGCCCTTATCTTCCACATCTCCAACTTTCCTTTACAAACTTTCCCGGATATTTATATCTACCCTTAGACTTATATCTCCCACTTGAGAACTTAGATCTATTTCTTTCCTGGGAGTGTCCTCTTGCAAATAATGCGTCTATTCTTTATCCTTCCATATTCTTCTGTCTCATCTCCTCCAAAAACAAGGATGAGACCACTTCATCAAAATTCAAGGAAGTTGTATTACTACCTATGGCCACAACCAGAAGAGCCCATGTGTTTGGTAAAGATTACAGTAAAGTGATACACTTATCTTCATCTGAAATTTTAATCTCAACATATATTAACTGGCTTACCAAAGTATTGAAAGCGTTCAAATGCTCTGCCCCCGAGTCTCCATCGCTCATCCTTAGATTATACAACTTCTTTTTCAAGAATAGTTTATTTACTAGGGACTTACACTAATACAACTTCCTCAACTTATCCCATAAATATTTTGTTGTAGATTCCTTTGACACATTTAGTAATACTGAATCTGAGAGACATAGTCGGATTGTGCTATTCGCCTTCCAATCCAAATTTTTCCAGTCATCTACTGAAGTTCCTGTAGGTGTAGTACCTAGATATGCCATGATCCACTGATCTCTTTTCACCAACAGATCTTCCATCTTGAGCTTCCATAGCTCAAAACATTTCCCGTTAAACTTATCGATCTCCATTTTCGAATTGCTCGCCATTTGTTTTCACCTAAAAAATCAATACCACAAATCTCCCACTGTAACAAGGCTTATCACAGTCTCGATCCAAACCCTTGACCACAAAGGAATCCCCCTGAAGCCAAAAAAGATATGATACCAAATGTAGATTTTAACCATGTACAATGTTTACTGCAACCAAATTTTCAGTAAAATAACATAAAAGATACAATGGAAAATACAAACATTACACAGAGATTTTTCCCCTGGAAACCCAAACTAGGAAAATTAGCATATTATATATTAATCCATAGTGATACATTGTTTACAATACAATATACATATATGATCCAGTGGCATCCAAACCCCTAACCCAATAACTTGGATTAGTGAACAACCCTAATTCCTTAACCGGAAATAGAAAACCATCGGCAAAAACCATGTGCCAAAAAACCACCCAAAAATGTGACACATTTCTCGAGGAAAAAAAAAATCTCGGGGGCACTGCCCTCAAACCCCCACATTGGGGGATATCACCCCCATGTGTACCCAGTGTAATGCAAACACTAATACTCGTGCAAAGAATATAACACATACCCAAAAAAAAAAATAGAAGTGGATATGGTCAACAAGCTTGGATTGGAGGTTCATTATCATCCTAGACCCTATCTGTTATCAGATAAGGTTGTCAAGGGCCATAGGTGTGTGTCGATATACTCGAGTCTATGTCCTCATTCTGTCTCTCTCTCTGTCTTTCATAGAATAGGTCCTGTAGTTTTTCTTTCAGCTGGCAAAGCCATTTTTTGTTTGCCCCTTTCTGTTTGAGCACCCATCTCCTTTGCCTTTATCACTCATCCTTCTGTCTTCCCAAGCCCTCATCCAATCATCTAAGTCTTTGTTGTCACAAGACGCAACACTTAGAGTGACCCATTCTAGAATCGAATCAAGCAAATAGGCAAGTTCAACTTCCAGCGGCTAGGATTCCATGTGGAGTTCAGATTGGCGGTCTGCAGGTGTTTGGAATCCAAAAGTTGCTCAAATAATAACGCCAGAGAAAAGGCCTGAGATCAAATGTCGAGCAAGGATTAAATATGGGCCGTATATATCATTGGGAGAAATCAACGGTGGAAAATTATCACGAGAATCAGGAGTTCGAAATATTGTTAAAGTTGTTCGTCAAAGGTCTGAAGTCCCGAAACCCGAAATTAGCATAGGTTGTCTGATTTGGAAGGGCACGTGGCACTAGATACGAACAATGGAAAAATTCATTTCGGGAATACTGAAGTGAGGAATGCGCTAAGTTCCCGAGTCTTGAGGTTCGAAGTAGATCTGGACCACATATTTTATGGAGACATTTGGCAGTTGATCCAAGGGTTGGCAAGATCGGGTTTCAGAAGTTTTGGAAGGGAGAAAAAGAAAACTTCACGAAGCGCGAAGCGCGAAATGGATCTGGGCCGTCCAATCCAGAGGGGCACGTGGCGCCATATCGACAGATTTGCAGTTTCATGAATCAAAGTTTTGCGCAGTGTGAACTCCCGAAGTGCTCAGGAGCTAAGCCCAGGGTCACAGGCTGAGGTCATGTGAAAGGTAGGCTTAGGAAGAGGGGCTAGCACCCATTGCATAAATATGGTCGGTTCAGAGTTTCGAAGAAGCAATTTCAACTGTCTGTCGTGAAGCAGATATTACCATTAGTCTGAGAAAGGTGATTTTTCCGACTTGAGTATTGGGAAATCTGGAGTAGGGGAGGTGAAGACTCCCCAAGCGCGAAATCCTGAAGCGCCATGTGGGATAAGTTTTGGTTCATGGACTGAGGTCGCATACAGGAAAAGGTGCATAGTTCATGTGAGTTGCGTCAAAGGTAGAAGATGCACGTGTTAGCTACAGAGTTAGACCATCATGGTTTCAAGTCGTCGAGTTGACTCAAAGATCCTTAGGAAACGTCTAGTAGTTCCTTAGGCGTCAAGCCCCATCCTGATCCCCATGAAAGTAGTTAATGAAATTGCAGGTGGTGGTTGAGACCTCGTCTCACCCCATAAATGGAAAGCATGAAGGACTGGCCATGGAGGAAAACTTTCGGCCCAAATTTCTCTCGTGGACGGATTTTCCTGCAAGACCATACTGATCTGAGCTCGCGTCTAACAAAAGAATGCCTACACAATCTAACAAAGAAGACGCGGATGGAAAGCCTGGAATGCAATGGCCCGATCACACCCCTGTTGGTTCTAGAAAGTTCTGAGTATAAGTAGGTAGTTTTGATATTTTGTTAGGGTTGTCAACTAGTTAAGAAGAGCTCCCTATTTTGTAATGTTTGATTCCATAATTGTTCTCTGGTTATGTATCAAATTTGAGACATTCAGATTAATAGAAGTCATCCTATTTTCATCTCTCTGTAAAAACTTGTGCTAAAACACTCAAGCATGGAGGATCCAATCGAGGGTTGTTATGATGTTGTAATGTAGGTTTGATTACAACAATATCATGACTAGTTTTAGTCATCTCCATTGTTATCTTTTTCCCTCTTACATTGAATGGCTCAGGCATGGAGGATCCAGTCGAGTCGTTGTAGCTACATTGTGATGTAGGTTTGATCATTGTGTTTTTGTGACTGTGTTTTTTGGACATATTTCAGTGTCTAAAGCTTGAGCTTAAGAGTGATCTTGAGTCTGAGTTTTTATTCTCCAAACCTCTTGAAGGTCGGATGCCCATAGCAGTCTTGTTCACCTTTCTCACTAAGTCTTCCCTCTGCTCACACTTAAACTCAATTCACTAACAGAAGTTAATGTGGCCCTCACTTCCCTGTGCATTTCTTGTCCAGTTCTATGTTGAACATCATTCATATATTGAATTTTGTCCATTGACCTCCACTCATATAAAACCAACATCCACCAAACACTCTAATAGGTACTGGGATTATCCTCCTGCAATCTGAGGGTGACTCTCAGTGCTAACATTTCTTGGCGTCGTTTCCAGGGAATGAATTGAAGACATTTCCCTGGGTAAGAATGAAAAATAAATTATGATTATGAAGGTGCATTAGAATTCAGTACCAATGAAGATTGCAACTTGCACCCGACGAATCCCTGTTTTAGTTGTGGCTCTGAAAGGCAGACACATGAGTTCTAATCCACAACTGCCTCTAGTGACACCTGAAGCTGACCCAGAGAAAATTATCAGAAAAGGAAAAACCCCTCAAGAGGGGATTGCGGCCACTATAGCAGGCGATTCTGGTAAGTTGCATGATCCTTATTTGAAAACTCCAGTAGATGCTTCTAATTCTCTTGTTATACCGTCTGCTGGAGTTTCAAAAAATTTAAATTTTGGGAGTTTTCCTATTGATTTCTCCCCTCATAGTCTCATATTGGAAGGAGAAATATTTGACACCCATGTTTCCCTTGAATTTGTATAGTGGTTTAGACCTAGGACCTCAGAATACTTCCCCACTCTGGGATTTACCACTCCTCCCCCTATTATAGTTGTTTTGTTTACAAGGGGAAACCACTATTCCCTCGAGCCCTGTGGATTTTTCCCCCAACACTCAGTCGTTTCCTCTTTCTCCCAGAAACACAACTACAGTCATACCTGCCCAAACTCCATCTCCTCCCAGTTCTCCTCCAGTTCACATCCAAATGACAGGTGCTAATCCTCCTAGGAACAAGATGGATGAGAAATTGGTTGCTAGATACAACCCTCTGGTTTTACCTCAGCTTATGATCTATCTCCCAGCCACAGACTACCTTAAGTACATGCCCCAGTTCACAGGGGAGGGAGACATGATTTCATAAGAGCACCTTTCATCCTTTTATAGATTTGCAGAGATTCAGGGCATTGAAAATGAAGATGTGTCAATGAGAGTTTTTGTATAGAGCCTTGATGGTGATGCTAGGAGTTGGTTTAAGGACTTTCCTCCTAGATGTATTGACGATATTGATTCTCTGGATGATTCATTATTAAGAAATTTGGGGGATAAAAAAGTTTTCCTTTATTATATTACAGAATTTGGGGCACTCAAGAGAGAAGAGGGGGAATCTGTTTTAGATTTCTCAAAAAGATTTAATAAGATGTATAAAAAGATTCCCACTAAAATTAAGCCTACATAAACCTCTGCCAAGATTACTTGTGCTAGTGATTTTGACCCTGAGTTTTGCCTCCTGTTGAGAGAAAGAAGAGCTACCTCCTTGGCTCATATGCAAGATGCAACCCTTGAAGTAGAATCCAATATATTGACAGTTGCCAAGATTAGGATTAAGGTTGATAGAGACAGAAGAAAAGGTAGGTTTGAAGCTTCGACTTCTAGTTCCTCTACTACCCCCCTCAAATGGATGAAGCGACCAAGCTACTAAAATCACTTTCTGCTAAAATGGAAAGGTGGGAACTAGAAGGAAAGAAGAGCTATAGGAATCCCCAAAATGTTGATAATAGGGGTAGTTTCAAAACACCAAACCATGCCCCTCATATCATCCAAAGAGATCAAATAAACACGGAAAGGGATGATCAAAAAATTCAAGATCCTCTCCAAAATAACCTTGTGATAGAGGAAGAAGGAGAGGAAGAATAATGTTATATTGAAATTCATTGTCTTGGAGACACTTCCTCATTTCCACATTTAACCCAATATGCATATGAGGAGTCTCTCATGGATAGCCAACTAAATGAGCTGAGCAAAGAGGAAAAGAGCAACAACCATTCAAATAGATATAATCCGAGGTCAAAGAGGAAGGAAGGAAAACTTGAATTTTCTGATCAGCCTACTAGAGAAGGGAATTTTTCCAAAGATGTGGCAGACAATAGTAAAGAAAAGGAGGCACAAACCCCGCCACCAATGGTTAAATTCCCTATCCTAGAAGTGAAGTAGATTCTGAAACCTCCCTCCTCTTTTAACTTTGACCATGAAATTCAAAAGATTAGGATACCTATGCCTCTGTCAGAGTTAATCAAGCATGAGGACTTCAAAAGGTGCCTCTCCAAAGTGTGGCAACCCAAACCTTCATCTCATCCCACAGACTCAGTCAAACTCCAAGGTGAAAAGCCAACCGTCATACTAGGGCCTTTGGTAGAGGAAAGAGATGATTCCTTCCCCCCTTTCTATACATCACTAAATATTCATGATAAGGTGTTACACAATTGCTTGATGGATTTAGGATAATATCACAATATTATGCCTAAAATTGTCATGGATGAACTGGGGTTGGAGGTTACAAAAACCTACCATGACCTGTATTCATTCGATTCCAGGAAAGTGAAATTCCTCGGGGTTATTAAAGAATTCGTCATCTCCTTATTACAATTGCCAATGAAGAGTGTGGTCATGGATATTGTGGTATTTGATGTCCCTTCTAATTTTGGGATGCTCTTTTCTAGATCATGGATCAAAAGACTAGGGGAAACTTTGCAAATGGATCTGTCATATGCTACCATCCCTATGTTTGGAGGGGAACATAGAAGGATTTATAGAGAAGCGAAACTTTCCTACATTATCAGTGGTGAATCCAATCCCACCAACCACCCCATTTTCTCAGTCGATATTGATTTAGGAACCAATATATTGCAACTATTCGATTTTCCTTAGCCACCTATTGAAATAAGAAAGTAGCCTATTACCTTTTGTGAATATCCTTCCCCCAAGACCTATGTTTGGAAAATGTTTTTTGATGGGGCCTCTTCTAGGGAAGGCGCTAGTTGTTGGCCCTTGGTTATGAAAGGAAGAGAAGAAAAAGGAAGAAAAGGTAAAAAGTGAACTTCGTGGGAGACACAGTGAGTGTGACTGGGTCGAAGTAAGCAAAAGAGAAGAGAAGTTGGAGTGAAGTTCGGAAAAGGAAGTCGTTGGATGAGAGGATCAAGGATGACATGTAATCAAGGAATATGGATTGAGGACAACTCAGCAAGTGGAGAAGTCCACCGTATATGCCTTGGAGCATCGCACGAGAAGGAAGGAAAGACAGGTTGGTGAAGCCCAGAAAAAGAAGGTCAAGTTGACTTAGGGTTTTAGACACCTAGGGTTTTGGTATTTAGGTTTTTGGCACCTAGGTTTCATCCTAAGGCTATCGGTGAGGTATTGTAATGTATAATTAAAGGTCAAGAGGACATGGGTTGGGGGTTGGTGCGATATTGTTGATGATCTAGCTATAGTATTGAGAGAGAGAGAAGTTCTGAGAGAGAGAGAGCCTTCAAATATTGTAAGATCTTCAGCTATGTGAGAATATCACTCTTGCAGCTGGGTGCGCAGGAAGGGGAGAGAAAGAGGGATAAGAGAGAAGATATGATAGTTGAGACCGCAGACAAGAACTATATGCTTTACCTTAATAAATCATAAGCACAGTTCTGTAGACGTAGCCCTAGAGAGAGGGTGAACCACATACATCTGTTGTTGTGTGTGTGATTGATGCTTTGATCTCTGTTGTTGTTATGTTGTTCTCTTCTTTATTGTATTAGACCAGATCTATAGTTGTGAAGGATAGATCTAGCTTGTTGAGTGATAGATGCATGTTGTGTTGTTGTTGTGATAGATCCACTTGATATTCCCCTGGTTGTAGACATCTATATCCTACAACCCCCTCATAGCTGCTTCGGGTGAGACTACATCTGCTTCTCAGGTGTTGCCGAAAGGGCCAATAGCTAGGGCTTGTTGGTGCGCTCTTGGAGCTGAACCATGGGTCTACCCCTGTGCCAGCAAATGGTTTCATTGTCGAGACCGAAATCTTCATGAGGGAATGTCAAGGTGGTTCCCATCGAAGATAGATACTCAAAAGTGGATCAAAGATCAAGAGAGGGACTTTGTTGAAGCCCAGAACAAGAACCCTAAGCTGAGTATTGAAGATTGGCTACAAAGATACATCTTCATTGACATTCACAAGATCTTCTTTGGAGGAATCCACCAGGAGTTGTTTGAGTGGTTGGCTAGGTTAGCTGATAACCAGTTTGAGATCAGACATAGATCCCTTGTGGTGTGGACTCCAACACTAATTCAGAAGGTCAAAAGAGTTGATAACTCTGTATCCAGAGAAGTATATCATTGGTTTGATAGTACCATTAGAGGGTATATCACCGAGTTTGCTATTGAAATAATAGAATCGTATATCCAAGATGAGAGATACTTTTTCAAAGGACCCAAAGGAAATTTTTTACACTTTCTAAAGATGAGAATCAAGATGTTGTTTCTTGAAAAGAATGTCTTGAAGATACATTATATCGGGTGGATTTGAAAATGCTAATGTTCAAGAACTCGGACAGC
Organism: Picea mariana; assembly: GCA_032191745.1. Taxonomy (NCBI): domain Eukaryota; kingdom Viridiplantae; phylum Streptophyta; class Pinopsida; order Pinales; family Pinaceae; genus Picea; species Picea mariana. The sequence continues at coordinate 25,966 of JASDQU010438462.1, forward strand.
GACAATGACATAAAATCTGGACATACGCGTAGTGGAAGAGTATTTCGAGGGGTTCACCTTGAGAACCTCTTTAAGAAAAACCATGGAGAAGAAGGTTTCTAAAGTGGAGAAGAGGCATATTTGACAGACGAAGAACATTCAGAACCCGTGGGGCCAGAGGAAGAAGCAGTTGAAGAACTTCGCCGAAATGATCCAGAAACCTCAGGAACTGCGCAGACTATTGAAGTAAGTAATATCAATCCTCCTATTGTTTTAGAAACACTAAGTAATCATAACATTCCAAATCACTAGAGTCCATAGAGCACTATTACTAGCAGTTTAGCATCCACTCAGACAGGAAACCTAGGCAACTTCATGGTAGATGAGATGAGGCTCCCTATCTTTAGGGGAGATGGATCTGAAGATCTTGATCAAGACTGGTTCCTATGTGAGGCCGTATGGAACATTTAAAATATTACCGACGAAGATGTTTGTTATCGCACAGTTTGTATCTAGGTCAAAAGGCTATAAGATGTAGGCCAAACTGGTGTAACAGGAACCTACCCCACCCAATGTCACCACAGTAGGGAGGTTCTTTCTCTTTAGGGAGGTTAGGCCCAGGGGAGACATCCCCAGTAACCTGGAGTTTTGAAGAAGCTAAGGTTTAAAGGTCAAAGTGAAGGTCCCTCTTCACAGGTCACCACCTAGAACAGATAGTCGGGATAAACAACCAATAATGAAGTGTAGGCCCAAATGAGAACACCTGCCCGGAACAAAGCAACAAAAAACTAATACAGGCTATGATTCAGTGGGTTAGTACTTCATGTAACTATCTGATATCAAAATATAAGCAATTTAAACAATAAATATTGACGAAGTCAATATTTGTTAATATGGAAATGAAATAATACTACTTCACCAATAAATATCAAGATGATGTGGCAATCAATGTATCTAATCAATCTTCATTCAATAAATGCATCAAACCATCATCCAATTGCTCAATATGTAAGAATTGTTGCGTCAAGATGAAATAACCAAGGGTGATGTCATCTTTTTAGGGTTAGTAGTTAGTTAGGGTTTCAATTTATAAGAGTTTTTGAGAGTTGTTTCAGTCACTTTCGCTTCAACATTGGAGGCTAAAGATCAGTGCCTAGGGTTATGGAGTCAAAAGGTGAAGGATGCACAAGTTGAAGGGTATGAGATTCAAAGGACAAGAGGGAAAGGCTTCAAGGTGCTGCTACAACAGGGCCTTAAAGACAGAACCCTAGGGGAGAGAGGCTCACTTCGATGTTGCTTAAGCAAGG
>JASDQU010438462.1:27301-44903 GCA_032191745.1 Picea mariana
TAAAGACAGAACCCTAGGGGAGAGAGGCTCACTCTGGTGTTGCTTAAGCAAGGCCTTGTGCTCTCTCCTCCTTCCCGGCAACGACTAGCTCAAAAACAAGTAAAATCAAGACAGGAGAGTTTAAATAGTGAGAGTGTTGCAAAGGCAAGGCTCTTTCATCAAACCCTAAAATAAAAATGACCATAGGTGTAGATGACCTAGGCCTGGGACATCCTCTTCCTCTTGAATTTTAAAGGTACGACTAGCATAAGGGGAGAAGAAAGAAAGAGTGTAGCAATGGCTAGGCTCTCTTCTTCTTCTTTAATGGCTAAAAGGTTTCTCTATCAGGGGACATGAGACAATGACCTACTTGTGTGTTTGTCCCCTAGGGTTTTGATTCAACAATATTTATAAATAGATGCAAGAAATTAAACTACAACCATTCAATCAAGAAGTTTTGTAGAAAAATACTTACAAATCATCAAGAAAATAACATGAAAACCCTAGTTGTAAACCTTCCTTCAAGAAAAACACCATAAGTTGCCAAAAATCTCCTCTCCAAACAAGTGCGCCTTCCTCAAAATAGCCAATAACCCTAATAGGGCGCAAAAATCAGACCTCACTAGGAGAGTGAGTGATGTGTTATGTCAAAATGAGGATAAAACTCCTCAATATATAGTGTATCAATGACCTTTAATTAATTTAGGTCATAAAAAATAGCCAACAAGACTACAAACTAAAATCATATTGTTTTTACATTAAATTTTCAAATTAAAACCCTAACTGAGTTGTAATAAAGGAAAAATCCCCTTTAAGGGAGGCGCTAGACCCTTTTAGGGCATATGAGATATCCAGGAGCAAAACGTTAGCCCCCTAGGGGCCTCTCCAACATGCCACATGTGCCACTGCTACCCAGCCTGCCTCCAAAAGTGACCATGCGGATGGATGATGGGGACGTTCTGAAGCTTCCAAGGCCAACGTTCCACTGAAAAGGGGTCACTCCCCCCAGGTCGGGCTCTGCCAAAGTTCCTCTGGTAAAACGTCCTCTTCTTCTCCGTTGTAAAACCATGATCAAACACTATCTCATCTCTGCCCCTCTGACGGGGTCTCAACAACCATCTGATGGGCTCTTCAGCCCCATGGAGGTCCGAACTAATCATCTCCCCACGTGTACTAGTCAAAATGGTACCTGTTCATCGAGCATGGTCCTGCACATCAAAAACTACGCCCTCCATGGTCTTATTAGTCACAAGGATCATAGCAATGTTAATCAGATTTCATCATTAATATTATCAAACATATGCATAAAAACCTGATATATCATTCAACATCTCAAAGATATTACAGAAACCTACAATACAAGGTTGAGGAAAAGGAAAAGACACCCTATTGGGCTAGTATCCATAAGGAAAGGAAAGTTTCCAAAAGGTTTCATCCAAGACATGTAAATGAGGTGATGTGGATAAGGGATGTCCAGACATATGGGTAGAGTGAGAGCCAGGGATGCATGATATTACCTGTGGGTGCCTTTGTAGAAGGTGAGTTTTACACGTCATGGATGCAAAATTTTCCAAGCCCTTTCTTGTCTTTATTCTTTTCTTTATTTGATTTTTCTTTTTCTTTTTCTTTTTATTCAAGGACTAACCAGAGGACACTACCTTGGTGTGGTGACCAAAGCTGACAGTGTTACCCACAAGCACTTTCACATAGATGATAAGACTGGCTCGTGATGAGACCCCCTTTCCCTCGGCCATGCAACCAAAGGTCACTTCCCTGACGTGGTAACCAGATGGAGGCAATGTCATGTTATTAGGTACCCATGAACATAATAGGTTGGCTCGTGATGAGACCCCCTTATCCTCTTGAATAGGTCTTGTTTGTTATTTTTCCAGGTCCCTCTTGTTTCTTGCTGAGAGTCTTTTTATTGCCATCTCGGGGATCCCTGGGCGAAGCATCTCAAGGTTTTATTTCTAGGCTTCTATCTTTTACCAGCTGCTTTTACCTTCTGGGCCTTTAGCCCCTTCTTCCCATGAGATAAGGTGCAACCCTACAAACAGGTCATCCTAATGCCCGGACAAGGGGAATGGGATAGATGAGCAGGAGATACAATGGAAAAGTGGTGGTATGACAGGAGCAGATGATGGCTCTTCAGAAATCCCCCAGTGGCAAACCAAAACCTATGGGTACATGCTTGCTAGGGCACCCAATCAATATCCCCAAACATGGTCAATTGGGCTAACGTAAGATCCAAGCAGTTTTCAGAGATAAAAGGAGTTAGATGCATACATTTAAAGGTTATAATGATCAAAAGTGACACATACCATGATACCTGGACCAATTACCCCATGGAGCAAGAGTCTTCTCTGATACAAGACCAAGCCGAAGGTGATGGATGTTGTTGCTGCTAATAGGACGAGTCTGATAAAAGAAGAAAAGGATGGGCCCTCCAGGGCCATGCTCAGGTCAATCCTGCTCTCGGTACTCCATGTCTAGGACCTGTGGGCCTCGAGACATGGTCTCCTGGTTATCCCTAAAAATCAAGGATAACATCTGGCTCCAACTCGGGGACATGTTCTCACCATAGAGCGCATGAGAACCTGAACATCTCTCAAACTCGATAGGGGCATCAGTAACAAAAATGGGGTGGTAATTCCACCCCAACATATATATATATATATATATATATATAGAAATCATAAATCCAAATATAAAGTGAAGTACTTACCTATATTTACCTGTTGGTTAGATGTTGGTGTAGTCAAACAACCAGTGAATCCAATCCAATAATGTCCCACGGTACCTGCCTTTGTGCTTCATCATAAACCAACACAGTGATAAATCAAGCACAAAAATGTCATGGGTTAGAGTATATATCATATCATCAAAAATCTCAAATACTAACTCATGGAGGCGGTTGGGAGGGATAAAAACCTACCAAGTCAACCTCTGAGGAATGTATTCAATCCACTCCAAGAAAGGGTTATGAAAAGTCCAAGGCTCAGAAAACTGACTCAAAGGGCATGCAAGCTGGCTACTTAGGACATCCTCATGTTCTGAAGTTAGGGAAATGATCGACGAAGATCTAGTAGACGACTGGTGAACTATCAAGGAAAAGTTGAAAAACTGAGACAACATGGTCAAACTTGTAGTATCCAACCAACCCTTGGAGTCTAAGCTTTGCCTAAAAGGAAACTCAACATAAAAAGTATACTTCCCAACTACACCTTTAATAGAAAAGCAAGGTAAATTAATAACAGGTGGCTGGAGTGAGAAGTCATGAGAATCCTTCTTTAGGCAAACAATGTTCTTATTTGTATCAAAATCCGAGCAAAGTGGTGGTTGATAATCATCTTCATAAAATAAATCCAAATGCTCAGAGGAACAATCATCAAAGTCATCAAGGTATGACCGAAAATCATCAGGAAGACAAGGTACTAGGTCATCCTTGGGTTTTTGGAGAGTACGGGTAGAAATTTCATCTCCTTGTTGCCACTGATGAAAAATAATCTGCTGTAATGATTGCAAGGGCAACACTTGGAAATGACTCTCAGTGTCGTAGACAGGATCTAGTTCATAACCAACTATATCCCACCTACGTCTTCCAACATGTATGAACTCATCAATGTTATCAACAGTGTCACTATCTGTGTCATAACATGCAGGGTTTGAAACATTTGAAAATTCATTCTCATCCTCCTCATTTCCTTCATCATAAGGTAAAGCATCATCAAAATCTAGGGGAGGAGGGCAACTTACTGTTTCTTCTTGTGAAGGGGCTTCGAGGACTCTTGTGTTTTCAGCATGTGTTACTTTTTTATCCTCATGGACTGCTTCTTTGTCTTTAATTGTACAACAAGGAATATCTATTTCGTTCAAAGCTTTCATTTCCCCTTCGTTTTCTGAATCAAGGAATAAGGTGGCATTGGAATCCTGAAGTGGAAAGCAACTAACCTCATCTTCACTTTGCTATGTAGGAGAAACAGGTTCTTGGATGACTTCATCATCTTGTTTAGGTTTTTTCTTCTTAATTACATCCTCATTTTGTTGGTCAAGAACTTGTTCCTTTCTTTCTTGTGGATCTTCAACAAAGGTTTCAAGGGAAACTAGCTTTATCAAGCTGAGAGTATCCATGGTATGGCCATTGGTTATGGACAAGAATAGATTATTTTCGATTTGAATTGCCATGTTGCGAGCTTCTGCAAGTGTTTTCAGATTCTTTTTATTTAGGAGGAATCTCAAATGCCCCTGAATTCCATTAGTATAGAGATAAACGAGGTATTTGTCTTTAGGATGATGGCTTTCAGGAATCTGGTAAAGCAACTTCTGGAACTTACCCCCAAAAAATTTGGCAATTTCATGCTCTGTTTGTTTTATGCCCTCAAGCTCTTTCATTAATGATTGTATATATTCCAATTTCATAGCCCACTTTGCAAGGAAGATTTCTTCAAAATGGTCCATAGATGTGATGCTGGCAGTTGGAAGATTATCATACCATCTTTTAGCCCCTCCATGTAGAGAGGTAGAGAAGAGTCTCATCACCAAGTCTTCAGCCTCGTCACTGACAGGGCGGTATTGAAAGAACTCCCAAAATTTTCTCATGTGATAATTGGGACTTTCTCCATCGATGCCAGTGAATCTAAAGAGCCGATTCTTATAAAAGAGAGGCATTTTTTCTGGGATATCCCGGGATTTTACTCATGTCCAAAGGTTTGTAGTTCCCTGGATCCCATTGTGAATTCATAGTTGGCTTCATCATTAGTGGAGTCGCTAGATAGTTTTCTCGAAACTATCAAAAGAAAAGGGGAAAAACACCCTAGTGGAGTCGCCAGGTAAGCTTGTAAGAAAATGTCTTTGAGGCAAGGCTTACCGAAAATATTTTTCATTTGAGGAGAATTGACTCAGTGTTCCCTGGCAGCGGTGCCAAAATGTTATCGCACAGTTTGTAGCTAGTTCAAAAGGCTGTAAGATGTAGGCCAAACTGGCGTAACATGAACCTACCCCACCCAATGTCACCATAGTAGGGAGGTTCTTTCTCTTTAGGGAGGTTAGGCCCAGGGGAGACGTCCCCAGTAACCTGGAGTTTTGAAGAGGATAAGGTTTAAAGGTCAAAGTGAAGGTCCCTCTTCACAGGTCACCACCTAGAACAAATAGTCGGGCTAAACATCCAATAATGAAGTGTAGGCCCAAATGAGAACACTTGCCTGGAACAAAGCAACAACAAACTAATACAGGCTATGATTCAGTGGGTTAGTACTTCATGTAACTATCTGATATCAAAATATAAGCAATTGAAACAATAAATATTGACGAAGTCAATATTTGTTAATATGGCAATGAAATAATACTGCTTCACAAATAAATATCAAGATGATGTGGAAATCAATGTATCTAATCAATCTTCATTCAATAAATGCATCAAAGCATCATCCAATTTCTCAATATGTAAGAATTGTTGTGTCAAGATGAAATAACCAAGGGTGACATCGACTTTTTAGGGTTAATAGTTAGTTAGGGTTTCAATTTATAAGAGGTTTTGAGGGTTGTTTTAATCACTTTCACTTCAAAGTTGGAGGCTAAATATCAGTGCCTGGGGTTATGGAGTCAAAAGGTGAAGGACGCACAAGTTGAAGGGGATGATATTCAAAGGACAAGAGGGAAAGGCTTCAAGGTGTTGCTAAGAAAGAAAGGCAAATATTTGAATAAGCAAGTCAAGAGTTGAAAGTAGATCAAGGCTCTTCATAAAAAACATGATCAGAAATAAAAGAATATGGAATTCCTCAGGCATTCGATCAATCTACTTTACGAGAAGAAGGAAAAGAGGTAAGCAAAATCAAGGAATTTCTATGCACTTGTGTTAAGTTAACTCAAGATAAAAGAACTGTACAAGAGTTGTAGAACTTAATCAAACAATATGAGCTAGGAAGGATAGACCCCCTACTGAGCAAGGCAATGCACCAAATCGGTAAGAAGAGAAGGAAAAATAAAGAATTACACTTGAATGCTCAAATAGGAGAGTATGATATAGATTGTGTGGTCCTCGACTTAGAGTCGGAGGCCAATGTCATGACGAAGCAAACTTGGGCACTGATGGGAAAACATAAGTTGATCTATTCCCCTATCAGGATTAGAATGGCTAATCAGTAAGTTGTCAGCCCATTTAGATGATTGGAGAATGTCCCTGTGGACATCGACGAAGTTAGAAACTTTGCAAATTTTGAGGTAATTGAAATTGTTGATGATAGCTGCCCTTACCCTACATTGCTAGGAATTGATTGGGCCTTTCACAATTCTACTATTGTTGATTTAAAGAAAAGGCATATGACATTTGAAAGAGATTTCCTTCGGGTCATTTCACCCTTAGATCCATATGAGGGTTAGCGATACACAGAGCCCATCAGAGAAGAAGACCACATATACGAACTGGAAAACATCTACAAACTGACAGCCAGATAGCAGGATTACATCAACCCTACAACCGATGGGAATATGAGCTGGCAAAGTGACAACGCATGCTCATTAGATTCAGAAGAAGCATTGGAGAACTGGAAGAACTAGATTTATGAAGTATCTACCAGAAGATGTGCTAGATTAACCAGAGAAGTTCGTTGGATCGGCACAACAGTCAACACTTTACCCACATTTGACAGTTTGAACCCTTTAGAAACCTTCCTATCAGATTTTGAAACAAGTGTACCAACACAACAGAGATTGTTGGCAATGGATGAGGCCCTGAAAGCCACACCAGAAAGATGGTGGGGGATGCATAAAATAAATATCACAGAATGGACACAATGTCGAACCTTGATGACAACATGGTTCTCAGCACAAGCAGTAAGTTGCGCAATAAGGGATACTAGTCGAAGTTTCCCAAAGGACCATGTGTGAAGCTGCGAAGAGGCCTAGAGTGACATTCCTTGAGAACAATGGGTGCATAGATTCATTAACACACTGGACACAACCCCTATCAATTGGTACCTTCAAGCGGAGCTGTGCCTCGTCACTGCAGATTGGGAAGGTATGATTCAGAATTTTTTCATCACCTTTGCATTTGAAAGTGAATATCATTTAGTATACCAAGCATTACAGATTGCGATACAGAGAGTATTTGAGGAAGAATCTATCCTCCCTGTGGAACAAGAAGAGGATGAATGGACTGTTCCTCTCCAAAAATTGCAGAGTTGCTACAACATCAATGCCGATGACGATGATGATCCGAGGAAGGTGAACATCAGTGAAAGAAAAGGCCAAAGAGATGTGGAGGGACCAGGAGTTGAGCTACCATTTATTGGTCATCCAATCAAGATAAAAAAGGTCAATATTGGAACAAAGGAGACACCAAATCTTGCCAATGTCGGAGATTATTGGGATGTTGCTACCATTGACAAGATTAGAGAATTTTTGCACGAATATCAGGACTTGTTTCCGACCAAGTTCACTGATATGAAGGGTATCAAAGGACCTATGGGAGAGATGAGAATAACTTTGAAACTAGGTGTGAAGACAGTCAAGAAAAGACCCTACAGATTGAATCCAAAATACAAGGAAAAGGTGAAGATTGAGCTTGACAGAATGCTGGAAGCAGGGATTATTGAACCTGTCAAAGAATCGGAGTGGATCAAACCTATGGTGGTACAAGACAAGAAGATAGGAGAAATCAGGATATGTGTGGACCTCAGAAAGTTGAATGATGTCCGTCTGCATGACCCTTTCCCTACACCATTCACCGATGAAGTATTAAACAACGTGGGAGGCCAAGAGGTATGTTCTTTTACAGATGGTTTTTTAGGATACCATCAGATCCGAATTGCTAAGGAGGACTACCACAAGACCACGTTCACTATAGAATGGGGATCCTACCAATATACAGTGTTTCCATTTGGACTGAAGAATGCCCCAACCATCTTTTCCAGGGTGGTGGTCCAAGCGTTCAAAGAATTTTTGCATAAATGTTTAGAAGCATATTTTGATGACTGGACAATGTTTAGTTTGTTGAAAAATCATACTGAATGTCTAAGGATAATGTTGGATAAATTCAGGCAGTGTCAAATTGCTTTGAATCTGAAGAAGTGAATCTTCTTCTCACCATTTGGAGTATTATTAGGCCATATTGTATGCAAGCAAGGATTGTTGGTTGAGCCATCTAAAATTGCAGTTATACTCGATTTTCCACCTCCTACTTCAGTCAAACAACTATGCACTGCACTAGGACATACTGGCTATTACATGAAATTTATTAAAGGCTATGCCCAAATCACAACACCAATGGAGAAGTTGTTGAAGAAGGACTGTCCATTTGGCTGGATAGACGAATGCTAGTAGAACTTCGACACGTTGAAACAAAAGATGGTCACTGCGCCCATTTTGGTTTTCCAGATTGGAACAAGGAGTTTCATGTGCATGTCGATGCGTCTTATATTGCATTGGGATTAGTACTGGCACAACTGAGAGAAGGGGAGATCGACCACCTATTATATTTTGCTAGCAGGAAGCTATCTACAACTGAGATTAACTACACCACTACAGAAAGAGAAGGAGTAGCCATAGTGTACGCGTTGCAGAAATTCCGCCACTACTTGTTGGGAGGACACTTTAAAATGTTTACAGATCACTCCACGATGAAATACTTAGTCAACAAGACAGTGTTGGGGTGGCGGATATGCAGATGGCTTATGTTGTTTCAAGAATATGATTTTGAAATCATAGTTAAGCCAAGAAGAATGAACAAGGGACCTGACCACCTATCAAGGTTGGAACATGGAGAAGAGCCTACTAGTTTGGAGGATACACTGTCGGATGCACAACTTCTCGTCATTAGAAATATTGATGACCACTTTGCAGACATTGTCTAGTTCCTCTCAATAGGAATGACACCTAGTGAGTTTACAATTCCCCAGAAGAAACAACTAGTGGTGTGTGCTGCATACTTTTCACTGATAGTTGGTCAACTATACAAAATGGGACCTGATGAGATACTAAGGAGATACGTTATGAAGATAGAGCAACCATCGATCCTCGCAAAATCTCATAAAGGCATCTTAGGAGGACATCACGCAGGGAAAGCAACTGTCCAGAAGGTTCTGAGAGCTAGCCTTTGGTGGCCTACCTTAAAAAAAGATGCTAAAGATTATGCCATAGCTTGTGATGTATGGAAGAGAGTTGGAAAACCATCACGAAGAGATGAAATGCCATTAGAACCACAAATGACCCTACAAGTATTTGAAAAATGGGCCATTGACTTCGTGGGACCTATAAACCCGCCAAGAAAGTACACAGGAGCCAGGTACTTCATTACTTCGACAAAATACTTAACCAAATGGGACGAAGCTAGAGCATTCAAGGATTGTAGTGCAACTACAACTGCACGATTTATATTTGATGACATAATAACTAGGTTTAGATGCCCCAAGTTTTTTATGAGCGATCAAGGCACACACTTCATCAATAAGATAGTTGAAGCCCTGACTGAAGAATTTGTATTCCACCATCAGAAGAGTACGCCTTACCATCCACAAGAAAATGGGACAGTTGAAGCATTCAACAAGATATTGGAGACAACCTTGATGAAAATTCGTAGTGTGAATAGGGATGACTGGGATCTAAAGGTGCCTACCATACTATGGGCCTATCGAACCACTTGCAAGAAATTAACAATGCAGACCCCTTTCAAATTGGTTTATGGCCTTGAAGTTGTTGTCTCGATGGAATACTTGGTACCAAGTTTAAGGATTGTTGTGTTTACAGACATCGATGATACTAGAGCTATTCATGAGAGGCTTGCACAGTTGGTTGAACTGGAAGAAGACAGATTCATTGCAGGATTCCACCAGCAGGTTCAGAAGGAACGAGAGAAGGCATATCATGACAGGAACATCAAGAAGAAGGCACTCAAGCAAGGTGATTTAGTATTGGTGTATGACAGTAAGTTTATAAGACACCTAGGGAAGTTCAGAATGCATTGGCTTGGACCATATGAGATGGCCTATGTTACAGAAGGACAAGTTTCACAACTGAAAACATTGAAGGGAGAATGGAAGGAAGGATTGGTGAATGAGAGTCGACAGAAGTTGTACAATGACAACCAAATGCCTCACAGTTATCAGTAAAAACAACTAGAAAAGGGTCTAGGTACCAAGTGTAGTTGAAACTGGGTACCAGACACAGAAAAGACAATCTGCACAAGGAGGGAGAGGAGGCACAAAGCAGAAACCAAGGCTACCCTACACAGTCTAGAGTCAAAGAAAAACAAAAGGATCATATCCAAAGTTCCTTGGGACAAGTCACAAGTGAGTGTTGGGGGCCTGTTGGCCCTTGGTTATGAAAGGAAGTGAAGAACAAGGAAGAAAAGGTGAAAAATGAACTTCGCGGGAGAGACAGTGAATGTCACTGGGTCGAAGTAAGAAAAAGAGCAGAAAAGATGGAGCAAAGTTTGGAAAAGCAAGTCGTTGGATGAGAGGATCAAGGATGACAAGTAAGCAAGGAAGATGGATCTAGGACATCTCAGCAAGCAGAGAAATCCACCGTAGATGCCTTGGAGCACTGCACGAGAAGGAAGGAAAGACAAGCTGGCGAAGCCTGGAAAAAGAAGGTCAAGTTGACGTAGGGTTTTAGACACTTAGGGTTTTGGTATTTAGGGTTTTGGCACCTAGGTTTCAGCCTAAGACTGTCAGTGAGGTATTGCAATGTATAAATAAAGGCCAAGAGGACCTGGTTTGGGGGTTGGTGCAATATTGTTGATGATCTAGCTACAATATTGAGAGAGATAATTGTATTAAGAGAGAGAAGTGTTGAGAGAGAGAGAGCCTTCAGATATTGTAAGATCTTCAGCTCTGTGCAAAGATCAGTCCTGCAGCTGGGTGCACAGGAAGGGGAGAGAAAGAGGGAGAAGAGAGAAGATATGCTAGTTGAGAACGCAAACAAGAAATCTATGCTTTGCCTTAATAAATCATAAGAACAGTTTTGTGGACTTAGACCTAGAGAGAGGGTGAACCACGTAAATCTATTGTTGTGTGTGTGATTGATTCTTTGATATTTGTCGTTGTTATGATGTTCTTCGCTTTATTGTATTAGACCAGATCTATAGATGTGAAGGATAGATCTAGCTTGTTGAGTGATAGATGCATGTTGAGTTGTTGTTGTGATAGATCCACTTGATATTCCCCTGGTTGTAGGCATCTCTGTCCTGCAACCCCCTCATAGCTGCTTCGGGTGAGACTGCATCTTCTTCACAGGTGTTTCTGAAAGGGCCAGTAGCTAGGGCTTGTTGGTGCACTCTTGGAGCTAAACCCTAGGTCTGCCCCTTTGCCAACACTGGTGCTGGAGTGGTTTTTCTTTCTCCTACCCAAGAAACTATAGCTCTATCCTGGAAGTTGTAATTTGAAACAACAAACAACGTGGCAGAATATGAGACTCTTGTCTTGAGTTTGAGAGCTGCCAAGGACATGAAAATTGAGGAGCTAACAGTGTTTGGAGATGTTGAGCTTATTGTTCATCAAATAAAAAATATGTATCAGGCTAAGCACCCAAGGTTAAGGGACTATATAAATGAGGTGTGGGATATTATTGACAATTTATTCTTGGCTTTTAATATTTCATTTATTCCAAGGGAGGATAACTCTGTGGAAGATTCCTTGGGGGTCTCAACAAGTAATTTTAAGGTCTCGTTTCCCCCCAAACTCAAGTATGAGGTGGAGATAAAGTATAGACCCTCTATTCCTAACAATGTCAAATATTGGAAGGTCTTTGAGGATGATATTGAGATAAAAAAGTTCCTTGAGACTATGGATGAATTTTTTGATATCCATATTGATCAGGATCGAGATTCTGAAGAAATCCCTCATGCCGATGTTTTTATGAATAATATTGCTAACCATTATATTGTTCATTTGCCTAGAAACCATATTCCAAAGGGACTTGTCCCTTTGAAGATATTGTTTGACAGAAATGATGTTGTTGTAAAAGTTGAAGGGTCAACTGAAGAGGCTGATGTGACTGAATGCAATCTAGGGACAGAGGAGGATCCCAAATGGGTCAAATTGTCTAGCAGTTTATCAAAGGAGCAAAGTGTTGAGTATGTCAGACTTTTGAAGGATTCTCTGATGTGTTTTCTTGGACATACGAGGATTTGAGAACATATGACACCAGCATTATTGAACACAAAATCACTTTGAAAGAAGATGCCAAACCTTTGAAACATAAGCTCAGAGAAATAAACCCCATGCTACTGCAGATTATGGAAAAGGAAGTAAAAAAAATACTAGATGCACCGATCATCATCCCCTTGATATTTTCAGAGTGGGTGGATAATTTGGTGTCTGTGAGGAAGAAGAATGGGGAAATCCGGTTGTGTGTCGATTTCAAAAATTTGAATAGAATCTCCAAAAAGGATAATTACCCCTTGCTGAAAATGGAGCACATTTTCCAGAGAGTGACTGGTTCATCCAGGATGTCTATGGTTGATGGTTTCTCTGGGTACAACCAGATCTCTTTATTTCCTAAATATAGAGAGAATATGGCTTTCATGACTCCTTTGGGCACGTCCATGTATGCTAAAATTCCCTTTCGATTGATGAATGCAGGAGCGACCTTCCAGCGAGCCATGGACATCACCTTCATTGGGGAGAAGCACAAATTTATTGACGAGATATTGCAACACTCTTCTCATGCGCTTGATGACCCTATTTCTTGTTTTGTAGAAGATCTTGTAAATTCAAAAGTGGCCTTCATTGGGGAGAAGGAAAAATTTGTAGTCATCTATCTAGATGGCATTACAACGTTCTCTGGGTCTGATAAAGAGCATTGTCATCGTCTGAAGATAGTCCTTTTGAAAGGTAGAAGGTTTGGTCTCTCTCTAAATCCTAATAAATCATTATTTTCTATGAAAGAGGGAAAATTTTTGGGGCATATTGTGTCAGTTGAAGGGGTGAAAATTTATCCAAGTCATGTAGAGGCCATCGATTCCTTGTCTTTTCCCAGAACTAGGAAAGAGGTTCAGTCTTTCTTGGGTAAAATCAATTTTCTGAGGATATTCATTTCTAATTTTGTTGAATTGGTTAAATACATTACAACCATGCTCAGAAATGGGAATGAAGTGAAATGGACCGCTGAGTGTAGAAATTATTTCAACCAAATAAAGAGGGTGTTGACTAAAGCACCTATGCTCATCATCCCTGACTATTCCAAGGAATTTCTGATATTTTTCTTCACTTCAACAGATGCATTAGTTGTTGTTTTGCTAGAGAGAAATTCAGAGGGGCTGGAACAACCTATTTCCTTTTTCAGTAGAGCACTGAGAGATGCAGAAATGAGATATGATATCAAGGAGAAATAGGATTATGCTTTGGTGAAATCCCTAAAGGATTTCAAAGTCTATATTCTACACTCAAAGATTATCGAATATTTCCCCTCAACCTTAGTAAAGGAGATACTGATCCATCCTAATATAGATGGGAAAAGGAGCAAGCGGATTGCTAAAATTTTAGAGTTTGACCTGGAAATCGAACCCACCAAATTGCTGAAAGGCCAAGGTTTGGCCCGGTTACTGTCTGAATCAAATTACAAGGCATTAAGAGTTAATTTCATGAATATGAATTCAGGGAATCAAGAAACCGATATGGCTGGTAAAGGCTCTCGTGTCAGCCCCAACTTGCAGGATGCACCTGGTATAAAGACATCATACACTTCCTGCAGAAGTTAAGGCCTCCTGATAGTTTGGATAAAAACAAGGTGAGAGATTTGAAACTCAAAGAAATCAAGTATTGTATCATTGATCAGGTTTTGTACTGGAAGGACCCTCTGGGAGTTATGTTGAGATGTCTGGACCCACAAGAATCCCAAAAAGAAATGATTGATTTTCATGATAGCTCATGTGGGGGGCATCATTTTTGGAGGACCACAGCTTATAACATCCTCAGAGTTGGGTATTTTTGGCCCAGCCTTTTTACTGATGTTTGTGCAAATATTAGAGCCTGTGCCAAGTGTCAAAAGTTTGTTGAAAATCAGAAGCTCAAATCTTTGCCTTTGAAACCTGTAACGGTTTCTGGAAATTTTCAGCAGTGGGGTCTTGACTTCATTAGAGATATCCACCCAGCTTCAAGTGGCCAACACAGGTGGATTTTAACTTCCACTGATTACTTTACCAAATGGATAGAAGCCATCCTTACAAGGAATGCCTCCCACCATGGATGATTTTAGGGGCTAAATTTCAGTCATGGGATAATTTTCCATGGTTTCTGCCAAAAACTATTCGTTATTTTAAAAATGATTCGCTCAAATTCTATAGGATAAAATTATTTTACCTTAAAAATCGCCAAAAATTTATAAAAATTATATAAAATCCTTAGAAATTTTAATATTTTTACAAAAATATCGCCAAACATTTATAGTTGGCATATGAAGGATTAATAATATTTTCCAAGGTTTCTACATTTTAAAATAAATTCCATCCTTAAAATCATCCCTGCCTCCCACAGGATAATCATAAGCTTCCTTGAGGATATCATGTCCAAATTCGACTGTCCAAGTAGGATTGTTATAGACAATGCTGCCTCATTTAGGGCTGAACCACTAATCAATTTCTGTGAGGAATATGGGATTACATTGATCCATTCTACCCCCTACTATCCTTAGGGAAATGGTTTGGCAGAATCCTCTAACAAGAGCCTCATAAGGATCATCAAAAGACTATTAGAAGACAACAAAAGGGCTTGGGATTCAAAGTTGAAATTCACCTTATGAGCTGACCAGATCACAACAAAATGGTCACTGGGCATGTCTCCTTTTCAGCTGGTTTATGGGGCCGAAGTTTTTTTTCCTGCTCATCTTTCTTTGCTTGTGGAAAAATTCTTCCAGGACTTCCAAGGAGAACCAGACGATATGGTCAAGAGAATACTGCAGCTAGTAGAAGTGCAACAGACCAGGGAGCAGCTGCTTGATAAGGCACAGGATCATCAGTAGAAAATAAAGCAAGCCTTTGACAAGAGCGCAAGCAAGAAAGATTTTCAGTTGGGGGATCTGGTGCTTAAGTGGGATGCCCCCAAACAAGACAAAGGAAAACATGGCAAATTTGAAGACTTGTGGATTGGTCCCTTCAATATTTCTGAGGTATTTCCGAACAACACTTATAAACTACAGAACTTGTAGTATTCCAAAGTTTTTGGTGGCCCTATCAATGGGCACTTTCTAATTTTTTTTTTGTTTATGCTGTGACCAGCGTTCTATCATTGTAATTACCATTCCTATTTTATTTTTATTTTTCTTTGTGTTAGCGCCACCACGTTTCTTTCCATTCATAGTCGGTTTTAGTTGGGGTTATGGCCCATGCACCCAAACATGCGAAGTCAGGTACGTAGCACCATGGGGTTGAAGTCAGCAAGTGGTCGTTTGGCCCTTGGAAATGGGAAGGGATGTCAGAGTCGAAACATGCGTAAGTGGTACAGGTATGTCTTTTCCAAAGAGTTGAGTCTTATTAAAAAATCAGTCTCTACGTGCCCCAAGTCGAGTCAAGTAGTTAATGGAAGTTGCATTGGAAAGTGCAACAACTATTATCATTTCATCATGAAGGCCGAGGGAATGAAAAATCATGGCATTCATATCATGCATGCCCTGCAAACCTTATTGCCTATGTTCTACACGCGGGGATGTGCCATGGAAAATATGCAATTCGATTCAAAACATCCTGTCACCATGAGTTCACTGTTCTCCAGCATGATTCCTCTTTCTTCCCAACTCATTATAAATTTCAGATGCTCGACATCCATTGCAGTCATGAAACTAGGTCCACACTATGTTTGCAATTTCCCTTGCCAGTTCAGGTTGATCAAATTTCCCTCCCTGTGCATTTGTTGGATACACCGCACGCAAAATACTTGCTAGTCGCACCATCATGACCTACCAAAGCATAAGGAAAGGTGTACAGAGTAGAAAAATTTCCAGGTCCAAACCCCAAAATGACTGGGAGTCATTCTCACCCGCAACAGGCATTCCCAAGGACGTGAAAGGAGTTATTATTTTACCCAAGGAGACGATCAGATCAAACCACGCGGAACCTGAAGTGGAAATTCTTGCGTAGGGAGGAAAGATAGTAAAAGCCCCTTCTCCCCAACAACAAATACCTCAGAGAAGGGGCAGGACAAGGAAGAACAAGGAAGCTGGGGAAGCCTGAGTTTCAAAAGAGCCGCGTGTCATATCGGTGGCCAAAGAATGAATCATGTGCACCATTCGAATGGAGCCTGCTGGAGGATCGAGCTGCGAAAGGAGTAGATCAAGGGAAATGGATACCACAGGAGCAAGTGATCAAGAGCCATCTCAACAATTAAAACAGGCAAAGCTAGCTTTCATTGAACTCTACCAGGAAAACATGGATTTGAGGCAACAGCTAGTGACAAAGACTATGGAAGCATCAACAGTGTAAGGTCATGAAGGGAATGTGGCATGGTTAAAAAGACAGCTCAGAGAGTCGCAAGACACTATTGTACAACTGCGTGAAGCACATAGGCTGTCAGAGGAAAGGCTTACAAAGCATTCTAGGGAATGTGAAGTGACCGAGAAGGAAGCCCACACGGCTCTCATCAACGCGCAAAAAAAACAAGTTTAGTTGGTGTTTGTCTCTGCATCCACAAACATAAGACAAATCTTGGCAGTTTTGAAGGACACGTTTCCCTAAAGCACTCTACCATTTTGATAACAATCATGACCATCAAACAACCACTTTCCACACACATTTTTCCCAACAAATGAGCACATGGTAGAAATCAAATCCGTTATAGAAGATAGTGAGTTCCTAACAAACACCTGTCTGCTCAGACATCTGATCAAAGGGAAATACTGACACATGTTTTCCTCATATCGAGACCTGAACGTTGATCATATCCTCGTGGAAAATTTGTGAAAAGTCATGTGTAAACATACGTGATTATTGTCTATTTTTGGAAAGCACCATGCGAAGAGTCTCTAACGCATACCACTCAATTTCCTAGTTTTTAGAGCTAGCAGTTAGAAAAAAGGTAGCCCAAGCGACACCCTCATTTATATATTTCATCTTTTCGATGTAAGCCAAGTTGGTTGGAAAAATTGGTATAGGCAGTAGATATTGTATGAAATTTGAGTTCTACCGAAACTTAATGCAAAAGTCCTGTAACTTGATGTGAATATTCTAATTGTAGAAGTTGGATGTATTGTTTTCCCTTTCTTGCTTATGTGCTCCGTGTTATCTTATTCATATATGTTTCTGTCTATTTAGGAATGAATTATCGAACATGTGCATTCGCAGCGCAGCGCCCCTTGTTCGGGCCACTTAGATCAAATATTTTCTTCTAAAATTTAACTCTGAATTCTCCTGCAGCTGTGCTCCGAGTTACTTCCTGTAATTTCTTTCTGCCACACATTACTATTTTTCACTAAAGACTGTTGCTCGCTTATCCTTCATCCTCTCCAGTCCAGTCACCGAGTCATTTGTTTCCGTTGTTTCCTTGAATCGACTCCATAGCCCACCGTCTTATTTTCTTGCGCCAATATAACTAGAGACCATTATATCAAAGGTGTTAAATCTAGCCATTGCTTTAAAATCCATATCCCACGCGGATACCTCACCCCTCGAGAGAGCCCTCTCTGGATCCTAAACTCTAGT